>JAIUCT010010711.1:0-28424 GCA_021307375.1 Tetraneura akinire | reverse complement strand
TAATAATAATAATAATAATAATAATAATAATAATAATAATAATAATATAATATGGATAAGTTATAAAGTATGATGTCGTTGTAAGAAATAATATTTTCGTTAGACTTACCGGTTGCTCTTCGTAGGCGTAATGGAATCGAATACGTGGAAATGGATGAACAGTCGATCACGGCCAAGGTCACCGCGATCGCGTACCAAAAAACGGTCGTTTTTGACATGACGTTATCCGCGGTTCTATATTTTAGACGACGACGGATGATAAAAATTAAAAACAACTTGCACGAACCAAACTAACGCGCACGTTATGACAATAATATATTATTTATTATCGTATTTCGGACGCGACTATCTTGAAACGTACCTCTAATGATAATATTATATTTTATTTTATTTTATTCTCTTCGGAGCGTTCGCGCGGTCTGACGTGACGGCCGCGTTTCGGATGGAATTTATAGACCGTCGACTCCCCACCGACCTAACCACGGTTGCTGCCGCGACCACCACTCTCGCGTCGTGAAACCGTCGACAAGCGTTTTCGATCATCGTCATCGTCGGCCGTGTTCATAATACATATATATTATATTATACATTTTATTATTATAATAACACACCCGACACAATACGATAGGACGACAACGACGACGACGATTTATTCTAGAAATTTCCACGGTACGACTAACGCGCAACACCGCAATGTTGGTACCTATTTTTTTTATTATTATATAGGGTAAGAGTAAAATGGTAAGCTGTAATCCGTGCGGAATTTCGCGACGGTCCGTCCGAGTTCTCTCGCGAATCTCTGCGGAAAAATCGATGAAATTTCACGGGAAAAATTTGACGATAACATCAGAATAAAGGTATACGTATACAAAAACGATTCGTATCAACGAACACGCTGGGGTGTCAAGGGTCCTTAACAGTAAACATCCTCGAGTTTTTAATTATTGGCACGTCTTTTCTTTTTTCTTTTTTCTGAAAACTAAATATTATTATTAATATTGAATATATCATACATATCATAATCGTTATTGTATAACATTTTATTTTACGTTTATAAAATTATTGCAATTTATATTTCTGTAATATTGAGTTTATAAAACTACATAAAATTGCACGATGCAAATTATTATGAACGGTGTATTTAGTGTAATTCATGTGATAACACACAATTTTTCAGTACACATAGATTGAGATTAAATTATTCCATTAGAAAATTTAAACATTTAATTATTAAACTTATTAATAATTTTTTTTTTTTTTTTTAATTAATTAATCATTATAATTTTAATTTTATAATATTTTTCTTAAATTACGTAAAATGTATTTATTTAACAATATTTTCAAGGATACTAAACGTTATTTTTATAAAAATATAATAAATACGTTTTTTTTTAAATTTATTTTTATTTTTATTTTATCCAAAAAAATTTAAAAAATAATTAATAAACTATAAAAAAAAACCCCAATTTATGTTGCTGAGAGGAATACACACAAGTCCATTTTTAGTAAATAATCGTAACATATCACCCCCAAGTTTTAGGCTGCATAATGTGCGCTCATGTTGCATATATGTTTTACCGATTTTTAACTCGTATAAGAACATGTTATAATTATTTAATTCATAACAAATTTACTACAATTATATATTTTATAAGCTGTTATCTATTATAGCCATTAGGTAGGTGTACTTCTAATGGACATGAATATATTCTGGATTATAAAAATTATTCTACCCGTATAGAAGAGACTTAAAAAACGTAATAATATGTTTATTATTCACATCGAGATGTTCGATCTTATCAGTGGTCATAATATTCAATAAATGGGCACTATAACAATAAAAGATAAAAATAATTTAAATGCATTTCGTATTTTATTACGTTTGAAATACATTCGCCCACTCATTCATGTGTCATGTATCATAATAATAGATATAATATATTTTTTCTATAGTCATGGTCAAGACAGAGATTTGTACAAGTATCGGAATGTTTTTTTTTTCAAATGAAATTACCTATATTATATTTTAAACATAGTATATTATGTTGTAGTCAACGTTATTTTATTTTTATTTCTTATTCTGTAATAGTTATATTTGAAATTGAAATCATGTTTAACAACATCACTATACACGCGCAGACACGCTAATGTCTGATAACACGAACTCATCGCGAAAATTACAAAAAAAAAAAAAATTAAAATAGATCATTTGGAGTCTTTTGAAATGAATCAACAGATGTAAAATATAATGACTATAAATACATATAATAGCTATTATACTTGTGCTCTACGAACAGTTTGTTGTATAACTATTTTAAAATTTTAAATGACAAAATAATAATGACGATAGAAACGATCTTGTGCACCGGTCGGATATATTATAAGGTAGTAAAAAAACGGTATAATAATAGCTGGTCGAATATAGCAGTTTATAGGATATAAAATTTCTAAATTATTTTCAAAAATCGTTTGCAGGAGAACTGAATAATTGTAATTTGACCCCCACCTTAAAATATATATATATATATATACGATTACTCATGACTATGTTGAAAAGCCACTCTAAAATAAACGGACAAATTTATATTATAAAAAAATTGATTGATGACGCGGCAAACTCGTCGAAATTATCAAAAGTGTTATTCGCATTATAATGGGTTAAAAAAACATACGTACTGATTACGATGAATTCTGATTTTTTTCCCGTATAAAATCGTACCGCATATGACATTTAATTGATTAATATTCTGCTCTAAAAACATCGCGCTAAAATTCGAGGATTTCATTTCAATAAGTGCTCTTTGAAAAATTTGTCGCGTCCATGTGTGATTTGTATACAAATACACATTTAATATAGATCCTATATATTTCCCAGGACGGACTCTTTACAATTTATATTATATAATACAAAATACTCGTACAATACGGACGTTATAATATACGAATTAATTAAAAACCATTACAAAAATATACTTGATTTAATTTTACATTATAGTGTAGGTACATAGTACATGATTATAATGATTTATAAAAATAAAATTAAAAATAATATTTTACGTATAAGAGAGTGTATATTATACTTATAATGTATTTCTATTCCTTATTACGTTAAAATAATAATATAATATATAATTATTTTATATTATTTAGTTTTGTCCCGTCGTGTTATTATAAATACGACGATACCCGAATAAAATGAATATTCGGCAGTAATATTTAGGTATATTTGCGGTGTAAAAAAAATATATATATATATATATATATATATATAATATAAATATAAAGTATATTATAAATAATATCTTGCCGACCCTGGTTATGGGGTTATCAATTTATCACGAGTGTAGAATCGTCGTTTTTTCTCCGTAAGTATACAGAATATTACGTTAGACCCTTATAAAATAACATTATACAACGCATTCCGCAATATAAATTTCTATCGGTACATTACGTATAAATAAAATATATATTTATCGATTAATATTGCGCAATCGACCCTCTTCATTTGGGACGGGTTACAATGTAATATATTATATGTTACTAATGACTAATGTAATATATTATATTATATTGTTTGGATTTGTGACAGTTATGAATTTCGTATTATTTTACCGCGGTAAATATTTATAATAATTTAAACTTAATATTATATATAATAAATATATTATATTATTATGTACATATTATCATGCGACATTCAAATATTTTTAATATGATGATAACGATTATACGCGAGAATACGATTAAAAATTAATATTATTACCTATAATTAAAAATAGTATGCGATACGTGTGTATAAATGTTATTCTATTTTACAGAAATTTAATAATTCAATTTAAATATTTAATCGGAATCGTGCTTTTTTTATTATTATTATTAAATAGCAATGGTTCGGTATGAGGATAAATAATAATGTTATGTGTACTATTTCCGGACACGTCGTCGTCATCGTTTGAGAATGACTGATCAATAAGCGCATATTACGATTATTATTTTTATCGTTTGTATAATACGAGTATTTTCGTCGTATCATTTAAGTTTTTTTTTTTATTTATTTAATGTATGTTATTATGTTAATAATAATATAATACTATGATATTACACTGATATCGAAAAATTGTGTTCTAAATGCAATATTGTTCTTAATAATATAATGAAAATTGTCTATAAATATTATACACAATTTTTACATTTTATTTTCGTAATGATTTTAATATTTATCAATGTATTCCTACAATTAAAAAAAACCAAAATCAAATTTTATAATGATATTATAAAAATATAACGGAAACATTGTAATTAAAAATGTTTTAAATAGTTATATTATAACATATTATTATTATAATATTTAGAAACATTTTCTAAATTTCTCTTCTATGGATCTCAAATTCTCAAATTTCGTCGACAACGAAAGTATAAAATTTAACAGTTTTTTTTCTATAATATGCTTCCATCATAATTCAAATTTACATTAAAATATTTTAATACAATTTTTTACCCATATTATAATATTTAAGCGAATTGTTTTTATAATATTACTACATTTAAAATTACGTGTATACCATTAATAATGAATGCGGTTACCTATAGAGTAAAATATGTTACATTAAATAATTTATTTTTACATGTGCGCAGGATGAATATTTAAAATATGTATAGAATTTCACAATATAAATTGTCCGAAATTGCTCACCAAAATTACTATTATAGTATAATATATAATATTGGAGCATGTTTTATATATATATTTATATCATATAACATTTCTAGGTATGTTCTAGTCATGTTTTAATATCAATTTTAAATATCTATATTAAAATATTTTTATAACTTTAAATAAAGAGAAATTTATATTATTATTTTAATGGTAAAGGTCTATTGAAAATTTAAATTTAATATTAATTAATGACACCTACCGATATTTATATTAAAGTTGTATCTGTCCGTTATAAAAATTTGTCTTCAATCAGCCTTCGTAATATAGAAAATTGATATCTGTATCCTTGTCATATAATAAAAAGTCGTAAAAATTTCTATCGTTTTGTAAATTTTACTCAACATTTCAACATTAAAGGATTAATAATAAAAATTTATGAAATATTTTATATCTAGTTAAAGCAATAAATTGTTTTGTTTTTGGAATAAAGATAATTTAAAACTTTTAGTTGTAATTTTTTCACAAAAATAATAAATTTTCCAAAGTTTGAAAGTTTTATACTTAGAATTTTCGAATAGAAATAATCGTAACTCTCCTGATATAATATTATGACGTATTAAAAATACTCGTGAAATTTGAACACCATAAGATATTTCAATAGTATGTTATGGTATATGGCATATTATATTTTTTTTCAATATTCATAAAAATATAATCAAAAATATTTCCGTCATATTAATAGCAGTGTAATATGCTACATAATTTGTGGGTAACGTTTCGTGACATTTCGATTGTTTTCTTACTGTTTAAAAATATTTTTGAAAAGTGAGAAAAATTATTAACATAATAATATGTAGCGTGTATAAATATTATTATTATACCAAATTTTCGGGAACAAAGTCTACTTGGTGTATATAATCAGACTTTTATTTCTGTTCGAAAAAATGACTTATTTTATATACTAAAACAAATAAATAATATAAAATTTTTAAATATAAAACATAATATAATAAATAAAATTTAAAAAATAATATACCTATAATAATATACCTACCAATAATATGTCAGTCGTTTAATATTGTATAAAATATATTAGTGGTTTATATGAGACAAACCTTTATTAATTTTTGCGAATGTAGATAAAAAGTATAATATTTCCATATCGACATATTGCGTTGCGTATACGATGCACCATAAAATTGAAAATACGATATTACATAATATAAATAGTGACTATGATACCTATGTATAAACATAATATGACTACACGAGAAAGGTTATATATACGCACGATGCAAATAATAATCATATTTATTTACTGATAAATATAAACGAAATGATATATTTTATGAATATTAGGTTTGTAGTTTTGTACATGATATATATGACATTAAATAATAAGTTACAATATTATTTCAAAAACTGGATGTGTTATTTTTTTTTTATTATTAAAATTCTAATATAGTTGTGAACATTGAAATCGTACGAGTCTTTAAAAGTTCAAACGTGTGAAAATATGTTTTTAGCAAAATGTAAAAAGTTATAAATTAATAAATAAATAACTAAAAAAACGTAATATAATTTTTTTTCACTATATCATTACATATATAGCTAGGTACCTATTAAATTAATCGGATACAACGTTCGTTCGTGACTAAACAGAGAAATTTTTTTTTGGTCCTTGTTCGACCACAAAAATTTCTCACCTTCTAAATAAATATATATATATATATATATATATATATAAGCACATTATGATGCACATAATGTTTTATACTGCTTAAAAAATAAAAAATAAAATAATAAAAATGTTCAATTTACACGCATTAGCTATAATTTTATACAATGTGCAATAACGTAATATTATATATTTTATTAGATGTATAATTATTGTACTCATTTATGAAAACACGTTGTGCGCGAATTTAAACTAATAAAAATAACATAAATATTTTACGAAGGCAAAACATAAAAATTGAATAAAATATAATAATATAGTCTTTCTCTTTATAAACGTGATATTAAAAAGATGAGCTGATACTCCTGCCGCACAGGATACAGGTGTGCGAATCATAGCGTTTAATTTTTATTAGAATTTGAATGCAATGATAAACCATTGCATTCGAAAAAACGATTCTGAGCGAAGTTCAGTCAGATTATAATTTTCGTTTGAACTAAAAATATCAACTTAAAACAGCTATAAAAAAAAATTGAGAATAGGGATTTTTCTAATATTTTAGTATGATATTAAGTAATATGTAAGTATACTTAAGTACAATTTTCAGACCCTAATACCAAAAATTGCCAATTTTATCAAACATTATATACGTAAAAACGAGAATTTTACGAAATATTCAATGTCCAATATTTTGTAGAAAAATGAACGTAACAGTTCCAAAATTTTACTACATATATATAATAGCTATGTGAACACCCAAAAAAAATTTCAAATCTCTATCTTAAAAATTGCCCGACTTACCGTGAAATATAGAAATTGAATTCGTCAAAATTTCATTTTTCGTAAAAAATTCCGTTTTTTCGTCATTTTTTCGAAGTTTTTTCTACCGCTTATAGTCAATTTTGAGAAATTCGAAAAATGACCTAAATAAAGTACCATCTACATCCATTTTTACATCTGAAACTCGCTATTCGTGAAAATCGAAGAGTTATTTCGGGTAGTAAAAGTGTTTTCAAAATATTTATTTATACGTATGGATTCTAAGATTTTCGTTTTACTAAAAATATCAACTTAAAACAGCTATAAAAAAAATTGTAACTTGGGATTTTTATAATATTTTAGTATGATGTTAAGCAATATGTAAGTATACTTCAGTAAAATTTTCAGACCTAAATACCCAAAATTGCCAATTTTATCAAACATTATATACGTAAAAACGAGAATTTTACGAAATATTCAAAGTCCAATATTTTGTAGAAAAATTAACATAACGGTTCCAAAATTATACCACATATATATAGTAGCTATGTGAACATCCAAAAAAAATTTCAGGTCTCTATCTTAAAAATTGCTTGAGTTATCGGGAAATATAGAAATCGAATTCGTCGAAATTTCATTTTTCGCGAAAAATGCCGTTTTTTCGTCATTTTTTCGCCGTTTTTTCTACCGCATAGAGTCAATTTTGAGAAATTCGAAAAATGACCTAAATAAAGTACCAACTACATCCACTTTGCTACCGGAAACATACCCTATTCGTGCAAATCGGAGCATTATTTAGGGTCGTAATTTTGTTTTCATACATAAAAAAAAAAAAAATCACACATCATTGTAAAACCAATACATTCTTCGCTTCGCTCAGAATCTAAAATGGTCGTCGGAAAACGAAAATATATACGTAATAAACTAATAATATACAACAATATAACATAATACCTATATATTATATATATAAAATCTTAACAAATTACTATTGTATTTTAATAATGATTATGAAACGGATAATGTTCACTTTGAGTGTACCTATAGGTGCATATCGTTATTATATACGATATGATGCGTATACGAAAAATCGTCGAGATATCAAAGGACAAAAAAGGATCATATAATAATATCACGTTATAATCCGTGTAAAATGTTTTAACGAGCTCGCGTATAATATGTAATTATTATTTAGGAAATATACATACGAATATTATACGAATTATTAGCGTATCGGGCTAAATATACCCGGACACCCGGTATATATTTACATAATACTAAATCCTTTAAACTACATAATTTTTTCTCGTATAACCGAATTCAATAAAATTTAATAAATCCGTGCACATTACACGTACAACACACACGCGTGTATAATTTGTCGTTTCGTCCTAACCGCGTCCTAAAATTTAAAACTATATTGGATATTTTTTCGTTTTTTTTCCTGGGAAATATACAATTATTGATAACAATTATTATTATTATTATTATGTTCCGAACGTGAATTTGTCAGCTATTGTTCGTCATCGGATCCGAAACAAAGAACTACGTAATAATATAATTATTATTTCATACATATATTAATGTAATCACATGTACCTACGTATATAAATAATAATAATAATAATAATAATAATAATAATAATAATAAGAGAAGCGTATAAATGTATAATATTATTATATCATATTATTATATTATAATGTATAATATACATGTATATATTTATAATGTACTCGCGTATAAGTGAATTAAAATTTAAAACTCGCAACACTCTATATTATATAATATTAAGTACAATGTCCGTATTCAAAGGGACCTTAAATTCAGTAGTAAACACGAAATGAGGAAAAGGGACGACGAAAGGGTAGAGGTAAGGGATGTTCTAAAACAATTTCCACGGCGGCGCCGTTATACATTGTAATAAATATGATAAGACCGAACGAACCAACGGCGACATCATTGTTTTTGTACACGTGTGCATTATAATAATATATTATACTTTTAAAACGCGGTATGGTATATTATAAAACGACAAAAACGAAAAACGACTCGTATATTATTTATTATTATATAATATCCACTTTATAATATTATATGTATATATAAGAATACACGATAGTACGATACCGTTATATTAATATAATATCTATGTCACAGGAAGTAACCTACCGAATTCGATAAAATCACTAGCACACCCCCGTATGATAGAGTAAAAAGGGGACTCGTCTATCCCTTCGAAAAGTTAATTCGAATACGCAATTAAAAGCGGGGTTATTTATTTTTTTTTTTTTTTAATTACTAATATTTATATATAGGGCTCGGATTTTAATGCAATTGCATCTTTTTTTTGGAATGCTTGACACGATGCTTTCCAAGCTATAAATGTGTTTTAAGAACTCGTTATTCTAATAACGAATTTTTTTGGAGCATTTTTTATAGAATATAATATATACACAATAATACATATAAATTATATAGTATATACCTAGTTTTTATTTTATTAATTATAAATTATTGCGACGAATGACGAACTATATAATAGGTACCTATATAATATTTATTCATATAGTTTGTTAATATATCGGTTTACTTATTTAACCAAGGTACCTATATATTATAATAATAAAAATATAACGACTCCAATATTACGAGAACATATAAAATTATACGAATAGATCAAAAAATAAAAAAATTGTACATGTAATTCGGTTTTAATTATACGTATTTTTTTTTTTTTTTTTTATTGTTATTTTTTATTTAATTCATGGTAAACGTTTATATTTTATTACATATTATATTGTAATAAACGATATAACACTGTAATGTATCGTATTTATACGATCATAATAAAATTTTACGATCGACTTCTCTAATATATATATGTTGTAATAATATATTATAAGCTTATTAAAACTAAACTCTATTATTTAATTCACTCAATGCGAATTCGGTTACTACAATGTATAATAATAATTATATTTTTTATTAAAGACAATTTTCATGTACCTAATTATATTATAATATTAATACTTAGTATATATCTTTGTCGAGCGGGAATGAAAATTTAGAAATGTTCTTCTTCGTATATAATGTTATCATACTATTGTCTATTATAATGTACCTACCTATTATTTTTCTACATATACTATTAAAATTTTGCGGTTATATCACTTCTTCGATCAATTAATAATATAATATATTCTGCGACCTTGGTTTCGTATTATATACTAGGTATCTTTTTTTTCCTCGTTTTCTTAATCGTGTTATTGTAATAATAAAATAATAATATATACATTATATTATTCGGTTTTGATTACTCTCGGATTTCTTAGCGTTGAGTAAAACAATATTATTTATGATGCAAGCCGTAATAGTATACGTATAATATGTATTAGAAATGTCTAATTATTTTTGTACGCCAATTGCAAGAATAAACCCTTTAGGTAGTCGTGCTGATCATTATAATATAGGCGATGAGCGATTTCGAGTCCTAAAAGCCACTAAAAGTGCGGCTTATATAATATGTTAAAAATCCCTATATAGTCCGTTACGTGATTTTAATCCCGATCTTCAAAAGCTTAAAACTCAAAAGAATATAATGCTCCCCCGTTGACTGTTAACACTCCCTTAACTTTTAATTTCTCCTCGTTTGTATCATTTCGGGTCCATTGATTCTCCGACCCCTGGTATTATTACTTCCTCTTTAGACTTTTTAACAGATCCGAGATAAAGGTATATTGTTTTTATTTTGATATTTCTTTCGATATATCAAACGTCACATTTTTCACAACAATGAAATATTACGACAAAATAATGACGCTGTAATAATAATATGAGTTACGAACTTATACGCAATTTATAAGAAATTATATATTATATTAAAAACAGCAATATTATAAAATATAGACGTCGTCCATGGTTTTAATACTATAATATATATTATATTGATTAGTAGGGCCCGGAAGTTCATGCATTAAAAACTATCAACATATACATGCAAATATGCGCTTAAAATCTTTAAAATATGCGCTAAATATGCATTTAAGATTTTTTTAAGATTCATTTTTTTTCGTTATAACAATTGAAAGATGTGGAAAATATGCACAATTTAATTAATATAAATAATTAAAATAATATATTAATTGGTATATATATATATATTATAATATATATATTGGTATATCGCAATCGCGAGTCTCAACAATCATTAAATCAATTAAAATCATATTATGAATTATCTGAATTATCTGTATACATGGGATTCAATTTACTGATGTTTCCACAAATATTAGTTTTACGGATATGTTATCGATGTTTTTTTAGTCATTTTTTCAACAAATATATTTTAAAATATACTAATAATCTTACATTTTCATGAAATATTAATAAAACAAAAAAAAATAACCTAAGTAAATGCAGTAAAATGCAATTTTATTTTAAAATATGCATATTTATGTAATAAACCTCAAAATATGCGAAAATATGCAAACTAAAATTTTATTTTTGAACTCGTTATGTTGCGATTCAAATTTGTTGCTCATCCAGCAATTTTTTATTGCACTCAGAAAAAACATGCAAATGCATGAACTTCCGGGCCCTATTGATTAGTAATAATAAAGATATAATAAATTAATAACTGATAATTGACAATACTGATTTTCATAATGTCGTAGTGTTTCAGTATTAGCACGGTTTTTTATTTTAATTCCATCTTCATATTATTCGTAAACACCGAATGCACGACTAAATAGATACAATATTATAATTTATATACCCTACTTAAACTATCGGTACGTCATAATAATAATTATTATTATATAACCACTTTATAGACTCGACATGAACATAATATAGGACCAAACCAAAGAGACGTTTTGACTATGTTAAACGCAGTACGCAAGTACGGTATAGATAATATTGAAATAAAATTGAGCGCTTATGATTATTTTTATAATTACATTATGGTATTATATTACGTACGTTGAATTTCAATGATAAATATAATACCTAATGTCACCTAAAAAAAAAAAAATACAATAAAAATTCATGTGCCCGTTTGGTTCGATAAAACAGAGGAGAAAACAAAGACATTGTATAATGCCTATATAACGATTTTCCTCGATGCAAATTAGATATATTATTATTATATATATATATAGTCATATATAGGTAGATATTAATAATAATATAATATACCTATTATAATTATGGACGAATCAACAAGTATGTCGTAACTCTTCTTGTAAATAAATAAATAAATAAATAAATAAATAAAATTAAAATTAACATCACGATTTGAAAACACGAAATAATTATTCCATAAAAAATATAACCACAAAAAAACTAATATGTATATTAAATGTGTTTCGCGTCTTTCGTATTTGAACAGTCGTATTCGTATATGGCAATTAGGTAGTCTGCAAACATAATAATATCGTATTTTTTTCTGTATACAGTGTCATTGCAATAATAAGTTATTAATAATAATATAGCACAAGCGTGCGGTTATAGAAATTAAAATAAAAAGCAAACAAACGTTTAAACGATGTTTACTCAAACAGCAAATAATTCTATTATTTTTAATATTATTTTAATTGGTTCGCGGCGGACGTCGAACGGCCCACGCTCGATGACGCGTGCAAAAATAAAAATGCACAATATAAAATAATTTAAATTATCGCAATATGAAACGAACAGAAAAAAAACACGAGGGAGTCAGTCGAACGCACGTTATAATAATATCAAAGAGATAATATAATATTTAGGTACGAGCAGGAAGTTATAATTGTAATCGTTAAACGCAATCATGGTGAGACGCGGTAATGATCAACGTGTAAACATTATGCCATTAAATATTAATATACCTAATCATAATATTATAATATGAAACGCGTGAGACATTTTCAAATATTGCATTCGTCATTTTACGGTACACAAAATTTCGTCTTTCTACACCTCGCGGTAACCACATAATTATGATATGCAGGATTTTTTTTTTTAACAACACCGACTACCGAGGATTGTTTTGCGAAGAAGAAACAAGAAAAGATACTCGTCCAGTGAACATAACACGACGGTGTGCTTAATAACGTACCTAATATTATAAAATTTAAATGATATCGG
This sequence comes from Tetraneura akinire, assembly GCA_021307375.1. NCBI lineage: Eukaryota > Metazoa > Arthropoda > Insecta > Hemiptera > Aphididae > Tetraneura > Tetraneura akinire. The sequence continues at coordinate 15,206 of JAIUCT010010711.1, read as the reverse complement.
AAATTCGCAAACAAAAGTATAAAATTGATTAGTGTAAAACGTTGTCGAGAACGTTTTGTACTACAACGTGATAACTGATAATAATACGGTCGTTTCAAGGGTAAAAATCTAGAGTGAAATCGATATAAATCGTTGGTCGTTATAATATAGCGTCGTTTGCGATTTCAATGAACATTATTAATCCTTGAAACGGCGAATTGTCAACTGCACCGATGTAAAATAATACAATAATAATGACAGTGTAAACATTAATATAATAATAACGAGAATGACGACGACTGCGGAGGCATAATCGAAAACAAAAACTCGTTAATATTAAATAATAATAATAATGATGATAATAATATGAAAAATCAATTTGTAAGACTCGTTCGAAACGGCGTCTAAGTCCCATTTGTATAATAATATTGAAAGCGTGAAACATTAACGCGGCTGAACGTAATAATAATTACACGTTTATACTATTTTGTCGCCATCGTACTACGATTTGTACCTACCTATTATCATTATTGTTGTATATAGAAAATAGATATGATATTATAATCAATGAATAATAATAATATCATTGGAAACGTTTAAAATGGTCAGTGCGATCAAATCTTTAATATTCGTTTCAAATTATGTGGCCACATGCAGTGTTGGGATCAGATAACTAAAAATTAATCTAGATACAGATAAAGGTAAAATCACTAAATTTTATCTAGATACAGATAAAGATAATTCAATTTTTATCTAGATAAAAGTCGGATAATTTTTTTTGTAAAACGATTGACCGTTGACCTACCCGAATGAAAAAATAATAGATTTTAAAATAAACATAAAAGCTTTTTATAATTGTGTAAAGTCTAATTTTATATTTTAGAAAATATTAATACTAGGAAAAGGAAACCAAAAATACTTGACTAAATTAGGTATTTTTATCAACTCGTAAACTATAATTAATGAAAAATTTTAAATTAAACGATAACAAAAATAAGTGAATTGCTTTTTGCTTAAATATTTTAATACTCAAACATAAAATAAAAATTTTAGGAAATAAAATTTTCCTATCTAGATAATGCGGTAAAGATAACTACATTTTTATCTAGATTCAGATAAAGATAATGAAACTTAAATTTATCTAGATAAGATAATAGATGAACAGTTTTTATCTAGATAAGTTATCAAGATAAATTTATCTAGATAATTCCCAACACTGGCCGCATGAGACAATATTCAAATCGGTCTATTGTTATGTATAACTAATTAATATTATATTAAAAACAATATTGTAAATAATACACAGTTCTTAATATGATCTTGGACTTTTTACTGTAAAAGACTGAATATAAATATTTAATAGTCCTGTTATTTACTAAAATGCGGAAACTATATAATATGCAAACACATCGCTCAACAACAACAACAACAACAAGGTAAAGGGTTAAGATTGGCAACTAATATATTATAAAAAACGAACCATCTTCTTGTGAAGTCGTCACTCTTTGCGTTTTAACTTACTGGGAAAACCTTCTTTAAATGTTAAAAATTAATTCTTTAATCTATAAACCGTGTTATATATCGTGTATTATTAAATAAAGTAAAATTATACAATGTTAATCGAGTAAATAGGGTTTCACTGACGACGCCAAGATCAGTCGTGTGCGGTCGATACGCAACACTATCATCAATAAATCAAAGACTATTTAGAGGAAAAAATAAATATAAGTAATTTTGTTTTATTTCGTCGTGTTGTTCAGTAGGCTTATTTATATGATTATTATACCTACGCATAAGAGTTAGGTGTACCTCCTACTCGTTTTACAAAATATTGATTCCTATTATAGTTTCACATCAATAATATATCTATATAATACTGGTAATATAATATTAATATGAATATTGAATAACATGCGAAACTAAAACCATATACCTACTATTACATAGTACTTACACCGATCGATGTAATATAACAACAGTCGAAAAGTGGTTTCGAAGAGAGTGGAATACGGAAAACGCAAACGAAAACAATATATTTAATGAATTTAACCTGGTTTTAAAACATCATAATTATTATTGTACTATATGGGTCGATTATTATAATAGTGATACACCTACACATTATTATTATTATTATTATTATAATAATAATAATAATAATAATAATAATAATATGTAAAATGAAACAGAAAATCGTCTAAACGGCATAAACACATTATCGGTATACGTATCTACGTATAATTATTATGTATCTGTATATTGTTATGCATATTACTACAACGGTTGTTAACCATATTTCTCGTGTGTTGGACAATGAAAAATAAAATAATTATCATAATATTATATTGTTATTCCTCGACCGCGTGTATAACATAATAGTATTATAATTATAATATATTATACGGGTTTGATTTTACGAATAATTTTAAAAAAAAATTCAAATTTTTTTACTAGAATGAAAATAATACTCGTAAGCATATAGACACGTGCGCACAAAGACTGTAACAGTTGTAGCAAATGCTGAATTTTTTTTTTTTTTGGCTGTTAATTATTAAATTTTATCATTGATAAATTTAATTTTCTTAGATTTGTGTAAAACTTCATCTTAATCAATGGCACATTTTTAAATAACAAACAAAACACAATACCTATATATAATTATCGTAATTTTAGATTCTGAGCGAAGCGAAGAATGTATTGGTTTTACAATTATTTTGATTTTTTTTTTTTATGTCTGAAGACACTTTACTACCCGAAATAATGCTCCGATTTTCACGAATAGCATGTTTCCGGTTGGAAAGTGGATGTAGTTGGTACTTTTTTCTCAAAATTGACTCTATTATGCGATAGAAAAATCTACGAAAAACGGCATTTTTCACGAAAATTGAAATTTAGACGAATTCGGTTTCTATATTTCACGATAACTCAGGCAATTTTAAAGTTAAAGACTTGAAAATTTTATTTAGTAATAGGTACTATTATATATATGTGATAAAATGTTGAAACCGTTACGTTAATTTTTCTACAAATATAGGACTTTGAATATTTTGTAAAATCTCGTTTTTATGTATATAATTCTATAAGAAGAGTTCTTATGGATATTTTATATACTAATAAATAAAAAACCCAAATCCACAAAAAATTTACTTTATTATTTCAGTAAATACGTATTTCAACAACAACGTTGTCATCTTCAGTACTAAACGTAGGCTAATCGATCATAGATACATGCCCTTAAATACTAGTGGTCTTGCACTTGTAAGTCACGAGTCGTGTGACTCATTCGTGCATGTCAAATATTATTATAATAGTTTTAATAAACAATTTTGTAAAGGACTTAAATCTCAATTTAATAAATTATTTTTGTTTTTTACCATTTCAATTACTTCCCTAATATTTAGTTCTTGTTTTTTAGTTACTTGTTTGTTTAGTTTTATTGAAGTTACGTTGTGGTTTGTTTCTAATATGTGTTCTTCCATTAATGATTTTTCTATTTCTTGATTTTTAATATTTCTTAAAAAAATTTTAAATCTGATTCCTATATTTCTGTTGGATTGACCTATGTAACATTTGTCACAATCTGTATATATGCCCGATTTATCTTTATCTTCTCTCTTATCTTTTGTGGTTCCTAATAGACTTTTAAAATTATTGTTTTTTGAAGAAACTATGTCTACGTTAAATTTATTCAAAATTTTAGGTAGTAACGTTAATGTTTTTTCAAAAGTCTCTTAGGAACCAAAAAATTATTTATATTAAATGTAGAGACTGATAAATGTAAAAAATGTAATCGGTACATATTATATTACGTGATGAACTTTGCTCTGAATCGTTTTCGAATGTAATGATTTATCATTGCATTCAAATTATAATTTAACACTATCCTCTTTACACCTGTAAAAATATTTCCATACCAGTATCCCTTCCCTTGGCTTTTTTAAAATTAACTATAAAATAAATGAAATTATGGGTCGGATTACCTTTGGAAATCTGGTCGAATTTATTTTCTGCCGCCTCTGAATTCGAAATATGCGCGAGCCCGCGAACACGTTCGTAACTTCGTAAGTAATAAAATATTAAATTGTTTTGACTAATACACACTATAGAGATATACGTGTCAGCGTCTCGTAATACAAACGCATTTACATTATCATCAATTCATTATATTATCATATACGCGTATACGTATATTATATTATGAGTTATTCGTGCGAAAATATTCACTGGATATATAATATTAATATTAGTGTACGCTTTCGAGCGCGGAAAACTTTAAATTTAGCTAAAACAACAAAATTATCCGAACGCATGTTTATTTGCGATTGCGAGACGAAACAAAAGCAATTATTTATAATACTTCAGACGAGTAATACAAGTAACAAGAAAAACCATCGACTAGACGATCGATAAAGATAAAATGTAACTTCGCCCTCGCAAACGGCAGCGTATATAATATTATATATATATATATATATATATATATATATATTATATAGCTGTAAACAGAAACTTGTTAGCAATCGTTGAAAACTTCTTTCCATTCGTTTCAGTATGAATTCTCGTAGAATTAATACTGAAATGTAACGTGTATATATGTTATACGAAAACGGCTAGAAAACGGAAAATCGAGTCGAACCATCACAGCGTAATTTTGTAAATAAAACGCAATCGTGTTTGAACTATTTCTTAATATAATATATAATATCGGTTCTGTACTTTTAAAGACGTCTAAAGATTTCTCGCGCCCTCCATCACGATAATATATAAAAGTATTATTCGCGTTTTTACATCCCGTCGATGCCCAATATTAATATATCAGTGGTTATTCGTTAACATTACGTGCACTTAAAAACGCTTTGAACAAAAAAAAAAAATCACATATTATAAGTATTATTTGTATATATAATATATATATAAATAATATAATCTTGAAAAAAATACAAAATTAAAATATTACTATAGCGGGTGATTCTCAGTGCTAGCGTTAGGCGTAATGTAAAGTTTTATTTGATATTAACTGTATACGATTTCAAAAAGAAGAGCTAATACTGCTGTGGAAGGGATACGGGTGTAACCATCATAATATATAGTGTCGAATTTTGATTACGATTTTATAAATCATCGCATCCGAAAAAACGGTTCTGAGCGAAGTTCAGTGAAACATAAGAATTGATTAAAAATTTTTACATTTTTATTAAAGATTTATAACTTATAGATACTCATTTACATTTAGATTTCAACGTAATATTTCATCACATAATATATATAAAGTACACACACGACACACACACATATATATATATATATATATATATATATATATATATAGGTATATGAATACCCAATAACCTTTTCAAATCTCTAAGTTCAATTTAAATGCTCATCACATCTCTAAAACCTAAAATAATCCCCTAAATATCCATTTCTGACAAAACTTCGCTCAAAATAGTTTTTTCGAATGCGAAGATTTAAAAGAATTTAATTATGATCGATTATAATGAAAAATAAAATATAATAACACATCAATAATATATTAAGCACATAAATATTAATATATTTTATAGTGTCGTGCTGTCGCTTTATTATAAAATAAAATAAAAATGTTTACGAAATCATCCTTTGCACGAGGACCTATTATAGGCACATCGCACATGTCTAGTTTGCCACTCTCTTTCGCCGGCTCTGCTGCAGTGATTCTAAAATGTTATGCCTTATACGCGTGAACGATGAGACATCATGTTATGCGAGTCAATGGCTAATTTTTCATCTTCATTCTTCAGGACGAAACAATAATAACAATATAATATTAATATATTATTATCCGGTGTTCGCTAAACTTATTGCGAAATCAAAGATAACGCGGGGTTACATTTGAAACTATAAAATATAAACTTTAGACAGACGCTTATACAATTAAAATTAAATTTTACACTATTAATTCGCTCGGATTTGGCCATGCCGTTTGCCCGAATAACGCGCGTTAATTATATTATTTAACAATACGCTAAAATCCGATTGTGGGTACGAACTGAAATCGGACAATGCCCTGTATATAAAACACACGCGGTAATACCTACCGTCATGACGTATTATTATTATTTAGTGTTTATTGTGAGGACTACAACTAAATCGTTGGTCCCCTGTAAACTTATAATAGATCCATACGATTTTCTAGAATGCTCAAGCTTACAGTTTTTAACATATCTTTCGTCAGTATAATATATTATAAAATATATAACTAGGCTAAAGTAATTCCAAGTATATTATGCTAGTTAAGTTAAAAATTTTAAATATAAAACAATATCGTATTAATTATGGAAACTAAAACATAATAATATAATATAAGAAATTTAAAAGTTCCGGTACTTGGAACAAAAACATAATTTACGTTATGTTAATGTTATACACCTCGTTTTTTTGTTTTTATTTAAAAGAGAATTTCTAATATACGCGAGTCGCGTTGACACGAACTCGAATTTTCAACGTTTTAATCACAAATCGCATTGTATAATAATGACAACGTATATAAATTATTATTTTAAACTTTGGTATATTTTCAACTGCAATTTTTTGGTTTTATGAATATTATAATTTAAATAAAAAAATATCCGTCTATATTGACGCGTGAGAGTTTCGTCTGTAAATTTCATTGAATTGACGGTTTTATTCATATTATAACTTACTATATTGGTTTAAAATGACTTCGGTAAGTTTAACGTGCGTTTTTATCATAATAATATTAATATATTATAGGCCGAAGTTTTTAGGTAGGTACACGAGAATGGACGAAATATTGTCGTGATTGATTCTATAGGATATTTTCGTATATGACAACCCGAACAAATATTAGATCGTTTCGCAGATAAATCGCTAAATTTGTTTTTATACGAAAAATCCATCTGCGGATACCGATTTTGAATATTTATACGATAAATCGTGTAGACGTACCGTAATAATATTGCGTATATATTATATATATGTTATATACGTCTCGAGGTGTACCGAATTATTAGCATTATATAGGTTATATATGCGATATGTGTCCCTGCCAAAATCATAATAATAGAGATTTACATTATATATATATATTATATTTTACGCTATATGATATATAATATTATATGGCGTGCATACAAAACAATATCATCTTGTTTAATGTAATTGTACGGGGGTAACGTGTTATAATAATATTATTATATAGGTTTGTGTCCTGCTGCAACGTTTAAGTTATCGCCGTTATTACCATTAACCGGGTCATAAATATTGCGAACCGACGACAAACCGAAATCCATAATAACATATTATATTATATAGGTATATAGTTTTATATCTTATATTATAATATACGTAGAATTTAGCATTTAGGAGCTCATCGCGAAATATAAAAATAACAATCGTTAAAACGAATAATTTATTTTCTCGTTGACGGCGACTTGAAACATAATATTTTTTTGGCACTGATGATTTGGAATGAAAAACAAAATCAGCAATCGTGTAAATTCCATAGAGATTAAATTATTTTATTGTAATTTTTCAAGACGAATATAGACATAAACAACGTTTTAGATTATAATATTATATACGCGTATAACATATTACGATATAATATGAATACTTTTCATTTTTTTCAGTTTGACATAACACATAAATATAAAATACCTATTACGTATACCTACTTATATCGAATATAAATAACGATGATATTCATAATTATTCATAATATCAATTTTATTTGCGAGGACAAATCGTGTAAATTAAAATTTCGACCGAAGTTTTAAAAATTGAAACATTAATCTGCACGCCGGTTTTAATATTTGACTCGTATATAATGGAATCAATATATTACGAATCTCGTAACAAGCGACATCATTTTAATATTTATTAATTTTATTATAATATAGAGTGACCTAACTTTCTATATTTAATAAAAATTGTTATATTTTTCAAATTTATTAATTTATAATGATAAATTGTGTAGGTAATGAATTTTTAAAATATTGTTCAATTTATGTATGCAACGCAGTAATAATATCATATAATTATAGATCCTCTACACCAGAATGTTCCTTTTAAATTTTTATTATTATTATTATTATTATTATTATGATTATTATTATTATTATTATTATTATTATTATTATTATTATTATTATTATAGATAGACATATTTTTAATGTTGATTATTTATCATATTTAGTCAATGAAAAAAAGGTTAAATATTTATTTCATATAAAAACTTGGATTATATTAGGTACACGATGGAAAAAAAATCTTTTAAAAACCAAACAATATCAGGTTAATAATAATATTTAGCTCAGCTTTTGGTCTTTTTTTGCTCTCGTCTTATCCCAATATACAGAAAATATTCACGTTTTAATATTTTCGTCTACCTTTTTTTATTCGAAATATAAATTTTTGTAAAATACAAAAAATATAATATTATATGAGCATTATAAATAAAGACAACCATCTTATTATCTCAACTCTAGTCTGATATTATAACCACGCAAAGAATAAATGAAATTGGGAAAAATAAGAAATAAATACGAATACAATATTTGTTTTAAAAATTACAATATCCATTGATAATTTATATTATATTGATACCATACGCGTTCTATAACGCGATTTATTATATTATATTTAGGATTACAGTCGATATTTGTCTATACAGGAGTAGGACAGTAGGTAATTTAACAAAACACAATTATGATAAAATAAAAATAAAAAAAATAGAAACACGAGAACTTTCATACCACAATTAATGAATTCACTACTTTGATATTATTATCATGTAGGTAATTCGTATATTATTAGAAGATAATATGGAACTGGTTTGCCACTCCCGACAGAATTTATATCTTTGATGATGTCGTTTTATGACCGGACATCAGTGTAACACATAATATTATATGCCGAAAAAACTTGAAGACATTATCAACGTTATTTCTTCTTTTTACGAAGTACTAGTAAATACGTATAGAAAATTTAAATATTTCACTGTTAGGTTAGGTTATTGTATTTATTCCAATGACATCTTTGATGCAGTCCGACGACTGTGTTCGAATGTATACCATAATATAGTGTTAGTGGTACATAAATAATATAAGCCACGTCATAATGATAATGACGATATTAGAATAATACACACATGCAAATAGCAAATTATAATATTTGTGCCGCCTTGTATGAAAACGGACGGAATGAATCATTTGAAATGTTTTTTGACGTTCACAGCCTGTTTTAATAGTATATATTCTCAGAATAAATTATTTATTATTGTATTCTGAGCGTGTGTATAACAAATTATGTTTTTTACGAGACGTGCGCAAGTAAAAACTATTACAATAATTTTATTTTTATTTTTAAACCGTGCGGTCGATTCATTGTTTTTCCCCGCGAAATCATTTTCATATTTTTTTTTCTACATTTTGATTTACTCAAATTAATATTTTTTTTAAAAATCCTCGATATTTTCGAAATAAAAACGAATACATACAAGTACAAATTAATAAGAAATTAAAAAGCATATTAGAAAAAAAGTGAAGAATCTTCATCGGGAATAGGGTAACAATCCTTAAAGTAAATTAATAAAGATCGCATTATTATACATATATTTAATATATTATAATATATAGTATGAATACGTTGTGTATTTTTCAGTTTTCAAATCAATATTTATATTATAATAATTGGGTAGTTTGGTTCCAAAAATATAAATATTTTAAAATATACTCGACGATAATATAATATTATAATAACGTAAAGATGATAAGAAATCACATCCTGTATGAGTAGGAGTGACTTTATTATATTACGAGTACCTATTAATTATTATTATAATTGTAGTTCACGGTCGTCGTCCATTTACGAAACATTAATGATAATACAACATGTTATAATTAGGTACATTATTTATAGACGATGATAATATAGCATAATAAATATGAATTATGACCGACGTATTATGTTTTTTCGTGATCCGCGTGGTATACGCTCGACCAAAAGTGCGCACCTCTTTGCGCACGAATGTAAATTTACGACTGCGACCTTGACCGTGACCGTGAATTTTAAATCTTAAACGTCAACCACTTCCGACCTATATAACTCGACATCGACAGACAGACACCGGACAATCGCTATAATATTACCAATACGCACAACCTCTTTCACGACCGTCAGAATATTATTATACCAATACCAGATACGGGTATTATATTTAATTTATATATTATAATATATACCTATTCATTTAGATTTCGCGGTTTAAAATCGTAATTTTTCACGACAGTCCATCTAGCAACCGACTTTCAAACATTGATTTTTTTCTCGCGAAATTTACAAATATTATTCAGACATAACCCGCTATATTAATATTATAGTGATTACATCTGAATAATTACTATAATTTAACCACATATATAGATGTATAATATTAAGTCCTCGTCAATTTAACTACTAACTCCTCCGTTTTGTTCGTGTTATCATCAGCTGTCTTAGGAAATATTACTATTAAAATATAAAAATTACAATATTTTTTCACTACACGCCGAATTTGTTACGAGTTTTTTTGTATTAAAAATACATTTCTTTATCATTTCGTTAAATTTTAAACAGAACTTGTAGATAGTATCATTCCTCATTAAAATTTAAAAAGATTATCCTTGTTTTCCTTTCGGAAGACTTTGCAAATTAACTTAACTATTATTACTGTGTTATTTGATTAATTGTGTAACTTGTTATTTGTTTTATTATTGCTATATGTAGAACATTACATCCCGATTGATGAATTTTCTTAAAAATGTCATAAAAATAAATTATAATATAAACGCACGACTACATAAACGTTTAACGGTTCCTGTGCTACTGATCGAAAATAATATAAATACATGTAGATACCAGATATTAATAAGAGTATATGATATTAAATTCTACTCTAAAATTGAATTTTACGAAACATTTTTTTTTTTTACTATAACGAATTTACAACTTAATATAGACATAAAAAACTGAATAATATGTTTTTCTACATTCCAAATTTTTAAAATCTTGTCCGATCGTTATTCATAGACACCGTGTTGATGTCTTATTACGCATATAACGTAAAAATATATAAGTTTATTACACGTGTCACCTGCCTAATATACCAAATATATACCAAATGGAACATAGTTAAGTGTATATTATATTTTTTTATGACTAACAACTGCCTATTTATATATCCGTAGAAACGGTAACAAGCCCTTATTGTTTACAATAATATTTTTAAAATTACTCGCATAAATTTTAATCACAACAGTTTATAAACTAAAATTTTTTGTCACCAAAATTCATTTTAATCGTAACGTGTGCGCAGCAAATTATATATAAAAATATCATTAATGACGCTGGTGGCTATTTTCATGTACGTGATAATATTGTATATTATCAAAACGTTTTATCAATTGACGAGTAAGCGACAATATTATAATATTATTCTGATATAATAAATATTAATGTTATCATACGTATGTCGGGTATAGAGTTTCAAAAATTAGGTATCGTCATATACCTATCGAAAACAACAAAGTGTGCATACAGTATAGTGTTATACTCCTAACGGCAGATAAGAATAATATTATTATTGTCACGCATCAAATCTCGAATTTCCTCAAAATACCGACCTCGAAATTTAAAAAAACGCGAATAACTAAATTTCGTAATTTATAATATTATATATCCCGCAATTGAGTTTTATTGACGTTATTTATATATTATATCTTATAACATTTTTGTGTTTAGATATATATATGTATATATATATATATATATATATATATTATAGGAGAGTTTTGTCTGATTCGCTTTGAAAAATCAAAACTCTCTTTGGTCTTATGAATTATAATATTGGCGTGAGTCAAGAAATAGTTGAAATTTAAATTCATGTATATTGTATTTAATTAATTGTAGTTGATATACTTTGTTGTTTTCGTATGATTGATATAAAACTATACATTTCGCTTCTCGACCATTATAATATTATAATAATTTGTAATATATAATTAAAATAATAATTGATGTTATTTTACGACAGACAATTTTATTTACCTGGATAACCAGACGAAGGAAACTGTTCAGCAATGTCTCAAACACCAAACGTGCATAAACATAATGTTGGAAAATAGAATGGAAGAGTTGACGAAGAAAATGCACGTGAAATCTCTCAAAGCCGACGTATATAAAAAACTTTATTCCAGAGCCATTAGAAGCGAATAGGAAAGAAATCGTCTGTGTGTGTGTGTTTTTATTTTCTCTTCTTCGAATCAACACCGCCGTATAATATTTAACGTCATAAAACTTGTTTTCAGACCAACGCGTTTGAATATAATAATATGATGTATATATTATTATAATATATCACGTTAAAATTTCACGTCGAAAAAATAAATAAACAAACCGAAAGAACGAAACCTCGTAAAGATATTTTCAACGCGCGATATTTATTTATTTTGTAACACTCAATAAAAAGCCGATTGATAAATTTTAAGTTTAATAAAACCTTCGTCGACTTATTGTTACGCCAGCAGACATGTAATGTATACAGGACGATTCATAAAACAAGCGCGGTCGTCGCTCACTTTTTATTCTTGAACGTTTTATCTTTATAATAATCTTTTTTAAATCGAGGAGTAATCAATATCTGTCCAAATTTTCCAATACTATATACTTTCGAAGTTTCCGACACGAATTACATTTCATTCGAAATCAATTTGTTTTTACAACACGCACATGAATTAATATTAGATTAGAATATATAATATTAAGATCTCTGGAATTTCGATTTTCTATTCAATTTGAGTGTTTGAAAAAAACATATTATAGAGATACTCGTATTTAAACACTTAAGTCACGTAAAATCATGTAAAGATTATGAATTATTATTATTATTTATATCATTATTGTATAGAGTATACTTAACATTAAATTTTTCAAAAAAAAAAAAAATATATATATTTATATACATAAATATTTTCAAAATACGAACGATAATAATAATCGAAGATCGAAAATCAAGACTAGTTCGGGTTTAGCGAATCGTCCTGTATATTATTATAACGTATATATTATAATTCTCACGTGCTCGACTGCTCATTTATAATATTAATACGATAATATGGAACTTTGATAATTTAAAATTATCTGCGATTCGCGAGGGGAGAACAAAAATAAAAACCACCGAGTTATTGAAACTATAATATAATATAAGTTTATACCGAGACACTCTAATACGTCGTATTCACTGCAGTAGGTAAATTATGAAACGCGGTTGAGATGAGATTTGTAACGACTTGGACGTAATATTTTTTTTTACTTTCAAATTATTTATATATTATATACCTAAAGGTTTTGGAAACGTAATAAATAATATATAAATATATATAGATACTAATAATTATATACGAAAAACGTTAAACGTTTCGAAAAAACGTAAAAACGCTGGAGATGGAAATCGATTTATAAAAACGTTAAAAACGACTTTATGAAATACGCAAAAAGCAGGATAACGTGTCATTAACATGATTCGGAACTCGGGTGAAGAGGACGTAAGTCCGATATATCGATTATTATTATGAATTTATGATAAAATTTATGTCGTTAACTCGACCGAAACGATTATTCGCACTTTTACCGTATTAAATTATAATTTATACGTATTATATTATAATGTAGTCCTACTCGTATAACGCATAAAACACCGTCGTTATATTATTCTTATTATTTGAATAATGCATTTTACTCATAAAAAAATAAAAAATATATATAGGTAATATATAAATATAATAATATATATAATATAATATATCAATAAATAAACTAAGAATTCGTTTCGCGCATAATGGTGGTATTATTTGTTAGTAGTCTTCCGAAAATATAAAATAATAATAATAATGAGCGTCGATAATTATATATACGACGATCGATCGTAAATAAATAATTATGTTTACAGAGAGAAAACTGTCTGAGAGTTTAATTTTTTTTTGTTTATATATACTCGTATTTACGAATTATTAATTTATTATAAATAATATAATATTATATATATAATATTAATAATGTATTATAATTATATACACATCATAAGTATAATATGCGTCACTTACTAATTATTTACACCGTATAATACGAGTCAAATATTACATTTTAATGAACCGAAAATGGATCGCACTTTATTATTAGGTAGTTAGGTATTATTATTATTTATATTATTATATGTTATGCTCGTGCGTTGAAAATCGCAGATATATACCTACTGCAAAGTGTCGAGTGATCACAAAACGACTAGTATAATATCAATATCTTCGTAACACCATTCTGTATACGTTGAACGATATATTTGACAAAAGGCTGTGTCGCCGCGATTCAAAACTAAACGTTCAAACGTCACGATATATAATACAATATTACCTATTATTTATATTATATTGTTTTTTATGGTAAAATACATAATTTTTTTGTCATCAAAGTTTTCCTTGTCACATTCGATTTTTTAGCAAAATTTTATATTGAATTACACCAGTGTTTTCACTCTAACAAAATTTGTAAATATTATATAACGCAGTTAAAATATTTAGTTTAATTATTATTATTATTATTATTTAATCATGATTATTAGTATACGAGTAGAAGAAGTGAAACTGATTTTAAGTTCAATACGAAGAAATATAATTGATAGACTATAAGTATTATGAATCTCGTTCCTTAAACCAACTATAATTATTAATGGCCATTTAAAAAATAATTGTCTTTATGAACGTTTAAAATTAAAATTTTGTCCTTCAGTGCCAAAAAAATTAATTTTACGTTCATTTTAAATGTTTAAGTCTTTAAGACAACATTTATATTTTTTTATGTTTACTTGACTACAAACAAAAATTTGAACTGCAGCGTTAAATAGATGATATAAAACCAAAAAATGAAAATATATGACAATATTTATATAAATTCGTTTTAAATAATAATATAATAATTTAAGTTTGTTTTAAAATTATGTATTATATTATATTTTCCAATAAATTTTATGAATTATTTAAAAAATTAAATTATTTCATATTTTGTAACATATTATTAATATATAGGTATATGTAGGTAGGTACCTAAAATAATCTGGGTAATATAATGTTTTTTTTTTTTTTTTTTTTTTTTTTTGCATTATTTATTAAATTACGAGTTGTCCACATCTTGTTTTC
>JAIUCT010010708.1:0-13873 GCA_021307375.1 Tetraneura akinire | reverse complement strand
ATCTATATATAAAATTATATTTAATTTTTGAAATAGTAATTCATTATATTATCAATTAACACATCATTATTTTATGTAGATATAAATATATATTTGTATTTTATTGGTTAGGTTTTTTAGGTTCATTTAAGAATGGTATATAGTTGGACTTGGGAAAAAAGAAAAAATTTCCAAACGTTAAAATTTTACTTGTATAGTTGAACAGAAGAACTGAAGACTATATGTAGGACTTTTATTAGAAAACTTTTCGTTTGCGATCACGGAATTGAAATTAATTTTAAATCGGAATATTTCTTTTTACCTAACGTATATCATTCGAACAGTTTTAAAATATTTTGTGTTAAAACGTAAAAGTAAACTATTATTATGCCTGTGTTCGAAGTCGTTTTATAACACGATCTGTTATCAGTTTATCACACTATATATATATATATATAAATATAAAAAAAAAACATAATATTACGATATTATAGATTTTTTGTTCGTGGGCGAGAGATATCAGAATTCGGTAGTCTGTTTGGACGTTTGGGGAGACGGTTATAAACCGTTTTGGTTGTATGCGCCTCGTTTGGTATACGAGTATACCAGATAAACCTATATAATAATATATTCTGTATACTTATATATTACATAATACTGTTTTTCTATAATAACGTAATATTTACCTTTTTCGATTTTCCTGTTATTGTTGAATAATACGTATACGAGTACAATAATGCAAACGTATACGTCGTTAAAAAGGGATTATTAACTAAAAACTGGGGGAAAATTGGTAATAATAATTATTGCTGCAGTAAAAAACACGTGCTAGATTATTTCATAATAACGATGACACTCCCACGCGTCTGTTCAGATATAATAATTATTTACGTTTATTACACGCCGTAATGGTCGTAAAAATATATCAATCGATCGCCGAAGAATATTATTAAAACAATAAGGATATTATTTTTCGTCCTCGTCGTCGAGACGGGAAAACAAATATAAAAACGCGATTTTCTATTTATATAACGGTATAATTTATATAAAATCGCGATATAGATTATTAAGAATTACGAATTTATTCGATACTTAGATTAACCGTAAAACGAGCGTCGGGTATATTTATCGTAGATTATAAAATTATACGTTTATATCGCGTTCAAATAACTTTTTTTTCGTATACAAAACGCCGTTTGGTTTGTACATAGGTATAATATGTAAAACGAGACGAGAAAATTAATGAACTTAATACATAGTTTCGTTATTTCATTATTTCTATATACTGTGGTTCACCGTGAGGTTTTAGTTGGAAAAAAAAAAGGTAAAAAATTCGAATTTTTTACAATAGGTACTTAGGCATATTATATGGGCTTGAAACACAAAAGGCGCCGTTTCTTTACAGATATATTATATAAAGAAATTGCATTATCGGTTATCTTAAACTCTTAACTGTTAACGTTATCATAAATCGTTGGCTTAACGTTAAAAAGTAATTTATTTTTATAACGCACCTATGTATAATATATATAATAATTAAAAAATAATAATATTAAAAGATCACGTTTTATTTTAGTATAAAAGAATTGAACGGTCGAGCGAATCATATATTTAATTTCTCATTGCAATTATTGTATATACGGACAATAAGTTTGCAGTACTTCAGTACTTGTTATTATAATTTGTAATATTTTCTATAATTATGCGTATTTTTAATACCGTTTTTTAAATTTACTTTTCGAATATTGCGTGCGAAATCCGCACCAATTATTATACGTTTAAATAACGCTAGGGTGACCAGATATTATAAAAAAAAAAAAAAAATAGCGAGTACGTTTTAAAATTATACCAAATTTACATTTTAAGAACTATTTTTAGCCACATATTTTGAAGCGTATTCATATCAATTTAACTGCATGTGTGCATGCATATATATTTCGATCATTTTTAATGCAATAAGTCACGAACCCTGCGTTATCAAAAAGTATTATTTATTTATATTTTTAATAATGACTAAGTATACAAAAAAATTACGTTTTTTTTTTTTTTTTTAAAAAAAATAATAATACGAATTTAATTTAATTATTATACGATTATAATTGTGATGAGAATTTAAAAAATTATCGTACCTATATAATTACTCATTATGCTTTAGTTCGAATAACATTATAGTATTATTTACTTGACGTTATAACGCGTTTCTGTTTGTTTTTAATCAATTAATTATTATACTCAAAGTTATAATAATAATGTGATATATAAACGCACCTATACTCGGTTAATTTTACGGTAGAAAAAAATTTTCGAATTTTAAATGGATGTTATATTTAAATGAAATCAAGTATACGTATAATTATGTGTTTCGGGTGTAAGATATATGAATAATAATTGATAATAATATTATAAATCCCGCGTGCATATGGCGTGTTGTGATTTACCGCAGGTATATAATTATTTACGATGGCATCGTCATCGCGTCGACGGGAACGATAGGATGTACAGGCGATTAATTTTAATATCAAAGATTTCAGAAGAAATACATACGAATAAACGACGCATACTTTATTATCTATTGTTATTTAGTGATTATAATGAGGGTTTTTTTTTTTTTTTTTTATAATTAAATAGCGAAATTAAATTAATAATATGTAAATATACGTACGAAAATTCGCAGTCTCGTTCAAAGCGTGCGTTCTATTTGCGTGTATAACATAACTTTTTATATATACATATATATATATATATATAGTAGGTAATTATAATAAAATTTCGTCGGATACCGCGCGGGTTACCGTGTTTCTGTTATATCGACCGAGGTATATAAAATTATAAACGCCTAAAAAAAATATAATCAAACGGCAGTCGTATTAATAATAAGTACTATATATAATATAATAATATATACACGTTTATTATGTATTTTTATATTCTAATACGTCCGAAGCGTGGTTTATAACGTAAAATAAATAATACGTAAGTTCCTATATATATTAAATTTTATATCTATCCGCATGTATATAGGGTATATAATTTTAACTGTTTAACGACCCCGATTATATCGCGCTGGTCAACACCTAGGCCGCATACAACTTAATTTTTTTTAATTAATTCTGAAATAGAAACATAATAATAACAATAAAAATAATAATAATAATAATGTAATGTACTAGGTAGTATTATGTAGGTACATAATATGATATTATAAAACTATAATAATATTTCTTTTAATCCGACATCGAGTTTATATGCCATCGATTACGTTCTTTCCGAGTATAGTAAAAATCCATTGTTATTCACGCCAAGTAATAATAATAAAATATATCTGGAATCCATTAGTTATGGGTTGTTAATTTTTTTTTTTTTTTTGTTTAATTTTCATATTTTATTAGAAAAAACATGATAATTATATATTACTTTTTCGTTTCGTACTAGAGAGATGAAAACTCTCGTCGGCGATTTCTCGGCGTAATATAGTCACTTCCGCAGCATAACATGTTATATTATGCATCATATATATAGAGGTAAACTCTATATTAATCGAATTTATTCCAATTGACATTCGTTCCTTCGTTGCCATAATATTATTATCATTATTATCATTATTATCATTATTCGACGTTTTGATTTCATATTATATTTCAAAGTTCAAACTATCAAATAATAATAATTTATTGTAATTTATAAAAACCTATGAGAAACCCTCTCGTTTTCGATGTAAGTATAATAACACGAGGTATACGTATAATGGTATAATGTCTGGTGAAAATCAAAAATAAAACGCATTATCAAAATTGTATTAAATATTTATGATAAATCCCGTTTTTAAACGCGTGACGCGTTCGACCATATACCTGCAGACTATCTTCTCGTTAAATATTTAAAACGGTTTTGGTACCTATTTTATGTGTTATACATAAAACATATTGTTCATTGTTTGTGAATGTGATCAATACGGACCGGGAATATTATAAGAAGTTGCCAGATTGTCCTTACAGCTAATCGTAAAGAAAAAGGTTGATATTTATATTACACACGTATATGATATAAAGTATTCTCCGCCATAGTATAATAGTTAATTTTTAAATTTCTTTTAAAAAAAAATGTTCATTAACCTGTGTATCAAATTGTACGATGAATTAATTAAATACCTGCAGGTCGCTCGCATACACCGTGATTAAAAAAAAAAAAAAAAAACGATTTTCTTAGAACTATAATCTTTATTCTTATATAATACGTAAATTCTTCGTATATAGAAGACACTTTTATAAGGTTATAAAAAATAATATCACGACCTGAGAATACTGAGAAATAATAAGATTATCGTTGAAGTAAAATTTTTAATTTTATATTAATCCGTAAATGTGTATACAATATTTTATTATTATATATATTATAATATTGAACAATCAATAATCATTGGACGAAGTTAAAACTCACTATATTATACCTATACATCATTTAATGATAATAATAATTTTGTATTAATTACAAATGAAATTTTATTTTACCGTTGAAGTTTATCTAATATGTATTCAAGATAAATTATATTTAATTTTAAATTCGAGTAGGTATATAATAACATGTGTACGTAGTACGTTATAGATTTAAAATACGTTTTAAAAACGATAATTTTAACGTGAACCGGTTTACAAAAAAAATATACGATGTTCCGAGTCGAAACACCCCAATCGTCGGACAAATAAAAAACCTTTTACAATAATATTATTGTTATACGTCTATAGGTATGCGATTCGCCTAGGTTGCCATTTATTTAAATTCCTAATCCGGGACATTTTAAAATGTACAATAACAACATAATTTTATTTTGATTCCATTTATACCAAAATTAAATATTTTTAACTATATTATGCTAAATTTTACCTATTAAATATCGTTAAATGGGGTTAATTTTAAGAATCCAGTAGTGTCCCGGCGAAAACTGCAACCCTTATAAATTTGCCAGATACATACGTAAAATTGTATAAATTATAATAATATTGTAGGTATAATCCGTAACAATTTATTGACGAAATAACCGATTCGCGTATAATCTGATTGAATTTAAATTTTAAATGGTTTAATTTTAAGACGATAATAAATTTTAAATGGTTTAATTTTAAGACGATAATAAATCTTTCTTTGTCATTTAATATACATTAAAATAAAATCGACGTTTCTAAAAAAAAAAAAAAAAAAAAAAAAATTGTAATTTATTATTCATTTTTTTTTTCAGGATACGTACGATTTGATTTTTAACACAGTCACAGATTACGTTATAATATTTTTAATATATTTTATAACAATAATTGAGATTGAGAATTATTAACAAAATAATATTTAATATATATAATATATTTTTTTACTAGCGTATATCATTATTATATTATAGAAACGCGGCCAAATTTATAGCTTAGTCACGGATGAAATTGTCAATGGCACTACAATACACTCTTCAGCTTCCACGTTCTGCGCCATCATCGAATTACCCGCGCGTATGTCGATGATTGTATTTTACTCTTCTTCTTCTTCTTCTTCTTCATCTCCTTACTATTACTATGTAATCATTATGTTTTCGTGAATGGATGAGTCTCTAGCCAGTTTTCAAGTTCGACCATCGGATTGCTCATCCTTAATTGCCCCGAGCAGTAATATCATTATATTATAATACTATGTGCCGAAGAAGCGGTTCTCCTTCGTCCATTCATGATGCCCAGCCGCCGTTCGACGTGTATTTATATATACAGGGTAACCTAACCGCTCATATATATACAGTCCGTATAATATTTTATAATTTATTGTGGCGTTTTATCGAATTATGATAATATTCAATTATAGCGTAATTCTATACGGACTTGAATCGACGATTTTTTTGATTTTTTTTTTTTTTTTATCCTCCGCTGATAAAATGTATCAAATCTCTCATTTCGCATTTATTAGGTGCACTTTATTTTTAATTTGAACGAAATCTTTAAATTTAAATTTTACGCTTTTTCTTTTTTTTGTGTGTTTTTTAACATAAGAATTATGATATAATTTCAAAAATAAAATATACCATTGAATATATTATATTCTAATAAAAAACGATAATTAAATTTTTTACATTTTTTAATAAATTTTTGTACAAAACATGGACTGTTTTATCAAATATTATTAAAAACGTTGGTTTAGCGTTATTTTTTTTTTTTTTGAGAAAAATAAATGTTTTCAAGTTTATAATATTTTATTTCGTAAATATAATTCAGGCGTTTCCATAGAATTCCAGATCGATTTTCGCATGAGTAGTCTTGTTTTTCTTTTTTCTTGTCTTCTGTATTTCCTTACGCCTCTCTATCCTTATTATATTTTATTATATAATTTCCGAAGATATCTCAAAACATAAACAAACGTTTCCTGTAAAAGTTAACATTACGTTATTCGTTTTAAAATAATACACGTCCAATTATTATATTTCGGAACAAGGAAAAATAATAATTTAATATATTATTATTATGTCTTGTTTAAAATACAATTTTTACATTATTATATTTCTATTCTCTTTTTTTTTTCTTTTTTCGTGGAATTTATTATCAATACTTATATAATATTTTGAATTTTCCGCGTAGGCGACTGGGTCGAATTTTCTGTCTCGCAGAATATAATAAAACGATATATGGCGAATTTAAACGTGTCAATAATTTTGTAAATGTCACACGAGTCAACGCGTGGTAAAAGTGACGTACGAGAGACTTCAAACATTCAATTCGATCTCGCACACGCTATCTAAATAATAGTTACGTAAAAACTGTTTAATAATATAATTTAGAGTTTCATCGAACTTTTCATTTTATAATCTTCCCTTCTACAGTGATTTTTCAACGTTTACTGGGTTGCTGTTTTTTATGTTCATTACACTAACTTCTTGATATAGAAATCGTATTATCATCGTAACATCGCGTTGATATAAAACGTATTACACATTATACCGCATTAGGCATCCGACGGATTCATTCATTATTATTATAATATAATACGACCGACGAGGGAATATAGCGATTCGCATCGTGTCGTCCGTCCGCTTCGCAAACCCGATCTCATTACAATCGTCGAGGAAATTATGCGAAGACCGGAGATATTTTCATACTATACATACCCGGTTCTCGGTTACGTGGTATCGATCGGTATGCTGTGATTTCCGGTGGGCGGATATGGTAAACGGTAAACTGGTTATACGATATACCGGTACGCGTTATTATTGTTATTTGTTATCCTCATGATTACATTATTATAATATTATATTTTGTTATTTGAAATTTTAATACTCGCCAGGGTAAACGATATTATTACTATTTTTTTTATAAAATAAAAAATTTCGCATTAGTTTCATTTTATACGTATCGTGTTCGTAGGAAAAAACGAAAAATCTTAAAAATTCGTGTCTATACTACATATATTAATTATTATTTCGACTACTAATTTCCTCGGAAAGATTCGCCGACGATTTTCCGACGTCCTCGTCGTATTTCACGTTGTCGTTACACGAATAAACATTTATACCGCTACCGCGGTCGGATCGTTCGAATCATAATAATTATTACGTGCTTAAAAATTGGAAATCGGTCGTATAATCGTCGTAACCACGGTTGCGGCCCGGACTGCGAACGTTAATGAGTGCGTCGTCGCTCGGTCGGCGGCAGTTGGTCGCGATTATTTTTAAACTAATAATAACATAACCTATGCATATTAATATTATTATTATTGTTATGCGCGTAGAAAATATAGCCGAACAATGACTGACCGGCGTCCGACAAAGCCGCGTCAAACTGGTATTATTATTATTATTATTATTATTATTATTATTATTACTGTTTTTTTTTTCTCTCGTTCTCTTATATACGAAAACGCACGTATATTATGTACCTATATAATAATAATATTCCGTATCGATCGACGACAGAAACTGCTACCGGAATGCGCGCGCCATTAGAATTTATTTCGCATTTTGTTTTCACCATTATTATTATTATTATTATTATCATTATATTATTATACCGCAGGTATGCGCGCATAAGTATAGGTATAATATAATATATACCAGTTACCGGGTATAGTTTTTTTTTTTTTTTTTGTTTCCTCTTATTTCTTTTATACCGTGCGGTTTTTCAAACGCGAAAATGCAAAACGGCAAAAATATTTGCGTTGACAGCGTTCGATCAATCGCGACCGTCACCGCCACGTATACGTAAAATAATACACGCGTAACCCGTTCGGGGCGAAATATTTTTCGTATATTATAATATGAATATCTATCGTTCGTCTTTTGTATTCACTCTCTCTCAACCGGACCCACCGTCCGTTGATTGATGCGGATTCCTCTTCTTCTTATTCTTTTCATATAATATTATTCGCAAACTAAAAATATTTATGTATATATTATTCGTCTATAACGTTCGATTCATCGCTGGTCGGACGAACGTACATAATGTGATTATATTCAAAGAGCAAAAGAAACCAGACGCGTTTCCTGTTTTGCCTAATTGATTCGGCGGCGGGAGACTGCTGCAGAATCAGCCGCCCGCGAGACGCGCATCGATCGGGATAAAGACAAAAGAATATCTTCGGACCGCGGTCAGGTCGCGACCGCGCGTGTACAGGAATAGGAATATACTAAAAAATAATATTATTATAATATTCAAATTCAAATGTACCCTATACATAAATCTGAATTGCGGCGAAAGTGTATAAAAGTAAAAAAAAAAAAAAAAACAGAAACAGAAATATACCGCTGAGGAAGGTTTGTATAAAGAGATAGTGTTGAATTTTGATTTGAACGATAACTCGTCGCATTCGAAAAAACGATACCGAGCAAAGTTCAGTAACATATAACAGTGTATTAAAATATTTACATTTTTATTATTGAAAATTTATTCTATACGTTTAGATTTCAAGTGTCCCGAAATTTTATCACACATATTCAATATACGTATTATGTGAACGCCCAATAAAATTTTCAAGTCTCCCAGCTCAATTTAAACGCCAATAAAATCCCTAAATAAGTACCCTGAACGCCAGTATCTGACAGAATTTTGCTCAAAATCGTTTCTTCAAATGCGATTGTATTTTTATCAACCTCTTTAGACCTGCGTATCTCTTCCACAGCAGTATCAGCTTTTCTTTTTATACTTTGAGTTTAATCAGCTATAAAAAAAAAAAATCGTATATGTAGTATTCTTAATAATGTAGAACTTAGTTAAGTAATATTAGTCGCGATAGATTTTTAGAAGAAAACTTAGGTCGCGGTCCTAAAAAGATTGAGAACCACTGATATAGTCAATTTGAAAACGACCATTTGTTATTTTTTTAATATATACCCATGTGTATTAGAAATAATTTAAAAAAATTGGTAAAATCTTGATGATATTTCGGGGGGGGGGGGAGGTCGGACCCTTAGAACTGGGGATTTCTTCGCTTCGCTCAGAATCTAAAAATAATAATAATAATATAATAGAAAAAAGGGCACCCTTTTTTTTTACTCATTTTTTATTCATTCCCCCGTTGACGTAATCCCGCATATTTAAAAAAAAAAATTTATTGAAAATGATATTTATATTATATAATAATATTATATTAATAACGGCCGCCCGAACGCATTATATTCGAACCGCGCGGCGGTTTCGTGATGTGAAAATCACACGCTGCACACGTATTACAATATAACAATAATGTAACGTCACAGTCCCCGGTCGACCTCGATTCATCACCGTTTATAAGATCAGTATATTATATTTTTGATTTTGCCGTACGATGTACGAACCCTCGGATTTCGTATAATATAATATTATACGTCTTTCGTGTTGAAGGAATATTATTATGTAACCGTATACCAGGTATATACCAGGTATAATAAAATGTACAATATTATATGTATACTATACCACAAATATATAATACAACATATTATATTATGTGATATGTCTGTGTACTATACACAACGATCGAACACGCGGATTCGATATAATAATATATGTATTAATAAAATACAAAGATGTTTTAAAATTTTCTATTCTCCCGCGTTCTGTGGCGCAAAACCGTCAACGCGTACGTCCATTCGAATTTCGAATAACACGATAATAATATTATATGAAAATACCTGTAAATAATATAATACGTACAGAGGGGTCGTGATAAATTTCACTTTACACGAAAAAACGGTGCGCGTGGAATTGTTGGTTTTCGGCATCTCCCTGTATACTATAGGCGGCCAAGTCGGAATTCGGATTATGTTTCCTAGAAAACGCACGGTTAGCTCCCGAACCGTGTTTATGTTTACCCGTACCTATATATATATATATATATATATATAATATGTTTCGGTCTGATCCTAATTATACACGAACCGTATTATAACTATTATAATACACTCCCACAAAAAATATAAAAACATTCGCATTTATTCACGTCATGTAATATATTATGTGTACCTAACCTTTAAATGGTAGCGGGTTATTTTATATAATATTACGTACTATATAATGTACTTTCCGAATACATCATCGACGCACATTTTTTTTTTAACCCCGTCTTGGGTATACGTTTATATTTTACTCCGGGTATATATACAGGATAATAAAAATAATAATAATAATAATAATAATATATAATATTATATCGAATTAGTTTTTTTATTTTTCCCACGTTTTAACTCGCGTATATAATAATGTAATATATTACGAGTAGTCTATAATTAGAAGTTTAACCTATAAGTCACACGGTGAATATCTCGCGCGCGTGTGTGTTGGTGGGGGGGGGGGCGATTCAAGTCCAATCAAACGTGGTAGTGGTATGGACTTGAATAATTAAACCCGCTGATTTACAATTTTTTTTTACAATATTAAACTCGTATAAACTCGGATCGTTTGATTAATTTTATTATATACGTTGTAAATAAAATAAAAATGGCGTTTCCTAAAATATTACACGCGGTTTATCTGTGACAAAAAAAAAAAAGAAAAAGAAATATGCAAAATAATCAAAAAACGTTTCGAATAAGAAAAAACCGTAGACATTTTTTCATGAATAATTGATTTTCATCATTTCTCTTCTCGAGTAATGACGAAACGTTTATTTTTATGATAATAATACACTTTAAATGACGAATTTTCTTGTAGGTACATAAACAAATACGTAATAAAATAATGTTAAGAACCCCTTGTGATAACAATAATAATAATAATAATAAAAATGCATTAAAATAAACGTTCTCTGATAACACGTACAAATATATTTTATTATATTAATACACAAATGGAAGCATATTAAACAAAGTCGAAGTTTTTTTCATTCGCATTCGATTATTATATTATTTTTGAATCCAAGATATTAATTCATTTTTCGACCTTATTTTTTTTTTGTACATTTTTATTCAATATTTAATCAGTTCAGGACAAAATAAATAATATACTCAAACGTATAATATTTATATTACTATACAAACATAATTTTTGAAGATTTTCAACATATTTTTTCCTCTATACTCTCAGTTATTCTATCTCTCGTACGTTATTTTTCATTTTTCATTTTTTTTTTTTTTTTTTTCATTTCTGGCGGCGCGAAACTTATTACGCGAATAGTACGATATAATAAATCACGCGCGTATTATCATGTGTTAAAAAATGAGCTCGGGCGTGCGCACGCGCGTACGCGATATCGAACGTTTCACACGCGCATTCGCATTCGATCGGTGCCCGCGTACCTACGTACGTATAATAATAAACGCGCGGTGAATTATTATTCTTTTAAAATAAATATACCTTAACCGCGGTATAAGTATACCTAACGTGGTACGGGTATCTGGTGCATACAAGTAAACACGCGTACCGGTATGTCTATATAATATTATATCGGTTGTATAATTGTATATAGACGGTTTTAACTCGAATCGCTTTCGGTAAACGTCAGAGTTGAAAACGCGCTGATATGACACCTGTTTGACGATAATATTATATCGGGTACACGCGTTTGTGTGAATTCCTATATACAATAATATTATATCACGTCAGTCAAACGAGACGTTTTTTTATTTTTTTCTGTCACAACAACTGATTCGCGTTCACTATCGAATCTCGATTATTACGCGTAAAAAAAAAAAAAAAAAAAATATATCGTAATCCCATATTATAATACAGGTGTCGTATATAATAATTTAATATTACGTTTTATGAATTTACCAGCAAAAAAAAAAAAAAAAAAGGAAAAAAAAAGGTATTATTATCAGCTCGATTGAATTTTTCATAATACGGGGGTGGGTACTATTCTTAGGTAAAAAAAAGAAATGGGGGGGACTTAAGTTAAATTGTCAACATAAAAATACAAATTATATCTTAGAAAATTTTATTGATTTTAAGAAAATGATGCGTTTTTGTCAGCTAACCAAAGTAATGACCAAAGTATTTGGTTTTGAAAAAAAAAAAAAAAATGTGAAATTATTATGACTTCTAATTTATTATATAGTAATATATGATAGCCGTGTAGGCGTATCGAAGTAAAATACCGTAATATAACTTAAGATATTTCTTGATAAACGATTTTGACGAAATTTATGTATTTTTGTCTTTTTCGTACGATTTTATTTTAAAAGACAATATCATTCGGGAGGGGGTCTTGGATGTATTTTGGGGAGTTAAAGTCTCCCCGAGCTACCCCTATTTGCGCCTATTCTACTGTTTTATATTATACGAGTCGTTGTTTTTTTTTAAAAAAAAATATATCTGATGTTTATGAATAAAAAAAAATATACTTAAACCGAAATAATATTATTTATATATATTGTATTATTATCGAATTTTTAAATTTTTCTACGATTAGGTAGGCGCGTACTAAATGGGACTTTGCGGGGCAATAAAATCTTTTCGACCACGATTTTAATCTTTTAATCATTCCTATACGTATCGGAATAATTTTTTATACGAGATTAAGTAAAAAATTGTTTTTATACATTTTCTCGTATAGATTTCAATGATATAAAAAAAAAATATATCGTTACGTTTTCATTATAATTTAATAAGACTCGGGTCGAGTATATTTTTAATAATACCGTGTACACTGTACATCATAATAATATTAATTAATCGAATATTTCGTTGTTGCCAATATTATTTTTCGGGATTTATATTTTGTAAACTATATAGACGGGTTTAAAATCGAGACATCGATATTATATTATTACGTATTATATAGGACTGAAAACATTGTTTCGCCCTTAGGCCGTCCGGCAATTCTGCGTTTATATTATTATTATTATTTCCGTTGGGTCTTCCTATATATTATATTATACGCGATAAACAAAGTTTCCGCTCTCGTTTTTTTTTAAAGACCATACTTAAAATGCTGCATATGGGGGGAAAAAAAGGAAAAATTTCACATTATTTTATATAAATATAAAATATATTAAGTTTGGTTGCGGGTATGTACCGCGCGGTGAATGACGGCGGGGGCTCGACGGTTACCCATTATGAGGTAACCGACAAGTTATTTTATAACCACCTCGGTGTAATAATTTTGACGAGATTCGTGCAGCTAGCTACTTGCTAACTAAATATCAATTTCATTTATGGCTTATTATCGGGTGGAACGAAACATGATTTATTGGCTCGTAATTATGGTATCCCACACGCCTGAAACTTAAGAATAATAATAATAATAATAATATAACTATATGGAAATATGCCCTCGATTTATTTATTCCTTTCGTATTTATTAGGCGCCACGCAGCTATTTAATTTTTTTTCACCTTGCCTCGGACGGTCGAGGGATTTTTTTTTTTTTAATGACGGGTATTCTCATTATACTTTTTTGAGATTCGTTATATATATTTTTTTTTTTTTTTGCGAGCAAATAGTCTTATATTCTTTTTACGAAA
>JAIUCT010010707.1:0-13872 GCA_021307375.1 Tetraneura akinire | reverse complement strand
ATCTATATATAAAATTATATTTAATTTTTGAAATAGTAATTCATTATATTATCAATTAACACATCATTATTTTATGTAGATATAAATATATATTTGTATTTTATTGGTTAGGTTTTTTAGGTTCATTTAAGAATGGTATATAGTTGGACTTGGGAAAAAAGAAAAAATTTCCAAACGTTAAAATTTTACTTGTATAGTTGAACAGAAGAACTGAAGACTATATGTAGGACTTTTATTAGAAAACTTTTCGTTTGCGATCACGGAATTGAAATTAATTTTAAATCGGAATATTTCTTTTTACCTAACGTATATCATTCGAACAGTTTTAAAATATTTTGTGTTAAAACGTAAAAGTAAACTATTATTATGCCTGTGTTCGAAGTCGTTTTATAACACGATCTGTTATCAGTTTATCACACTATATATATATATATATAAATATAAAAAAAAAACATAATATTACGATATTATAGATTTTTTGTTCGTGGGCGAGAGATATCAGAATTCGGTAGTCTGTTTGGACGTTTGGGGAGACGGTTATAAACCGTTTTGGTTGTATGCGCCTCGTTTGGTATACGAGTATACCAGATAAACCTATATAATAATATATTCTGTATACTTATATATTACATAATACTGTTTTTCTATAATAACGTAATATTTACCTTTTTCGATTTTCCTGTTATTGTTGAATAATACGTATACGAGTACAATAATGCAAACGTATACGTCGTTAAAAAGGGATTATTAACTAAAAACTGGGGGAAAATTGGTAATAATAATTATTGCTGCAGTAAAAAACACGTGCTAGATTATTTCATAATAACGATGACACTCCCACGCGTCTGTTCAGATATAATAATTATTTACGTTTATTACACGCCGTAATGGTCGTAAAAATATATCAATCGATCGCCGAAGAATATTATTAAAACAATAAGGATATTATTTTTCGTCCTCGTCGTCGAGACGGGAAAACAAATATAAAAACGCGATTTTCTATTTATATAACGGTATAATTTATATAAAATCGCGATATAGATTATTAAGAATTACGAATTTATTCGATACTTAGATTAACCGTAAAACGAGCGTCGGGTATATTTATCGTAGATTATAAAATTATACGTTTATATCGCGTTCAAATAACTTTTTTTTCGTATACAAAACGCCGTTTGGTTTGTACATAGGTATAATATGTAAAACGAGACGAGAAAATTAATGAACTTAATACATAGTTTCGTTATTTCATTATTTCTATATACTGTGGTTCACCGTGAGGTTTTAGTTGGAAAAAAAAAAGGTAAAAAATTCGAATTTTTTACAATAGGTACTTAGGCATATTATATGGGCTTGAAACACAAAAGGCGCCGTTTCTTTACAGATATATTATATAAAGAAATTGCATTATCGGTTATCTTAAACTCTTAACTGTTAACGTTATCATAAATCGTTGGCTTAACGTTAAAAAGTAATTTATTTTTATAACGCACCTATGTATAATATATATAATAATTAAAAAATAATAATATTAAAAGATCACGTTTTATTTTAGTATAAAAGAATTGAACGGTCGAGCGAATCATATATTTAATTTCTCATTGCAATTATTGTATATACGGACAATAAGTTTGCAGTACTTCAGTACTTGTTATTATAATTTGTAATATTTTCTATAATTATGCGTATTTTTAATACCGTTTTTTAAATTTACTTTTCGAATATTGCGTGCGAAATCCGCACCAATTATTATACGTTTAAATAACGCTAGGGTGACCAGATATTATAAAAAAAAAAAAAAAAATAGCGAGTACGTTTTAAAATTATACCAAATTTACATTTTAAGAACTATTTTTAGCCACATATTTTGAAGCGTATTCATATCAATTTAACTGCATGTGTGCATGCATATATATTTCGATCATTTTTAATGCAATAAGTCACGAACCCTGCGTTATCAAAAAGTATTATTTATTTATATTTTTAATAATGACTAAGTATACAAAAAAATTACGTTTTTTTTTTTTTTTTTAAAAAAAATAATAATACGAATTTAATTTAATTATTATACGATTATAATTGTGATGAGAATTTAAAAAATTATCGTACCTATATAATTACTCATTATGCTTTAGTTCGAATAACATTATAGTATTATTTACTTGACGTTATAACGCGTTTCTGTTTGTTTTTAATCAATTAATTATTATACTCAAAGTTATAATAATAATGTGATATATAAACGCACCTATACTCGGTTAATTTTACGGTAGAAAAAAATTTTCGAATTTTAAATGGATGTTATATTTAAATGAAATCAAGTATACGTATAATTATGTGTTTCGGGTGTAAGATATATGAATAATAATTGATAATAATATTATAAATCCCGCGTGCATATGGCGTGTTGTGATTTACCGCAGGTATATAATTATTTACGATGGCATCGTCATCGCGTCGACGGGAACGATAGGATGTACAGGCGATTAATTTTAATATCAAAGATTTCAGAAGAAATACATACGAATAAACGACGCATACTTTATTATCTATTGTTATTTAGTGATTATAATGAGGGTTTTTTTTTTTTTTTTTTATAATTAAATAGCGAAATTAAATTAATAATATGTAAATATACGTACGAAAATTCGCAGTCTCGTTCAAAGCGTGCGTTCTATTTGCGTGTATAACATAACTTTTTATATATACATATATATATATATATATAGTAGGTAATTATAATAAAATTTCGTCGGATACCGCGCGGGTTACCGTGTTTCTGTTATATCGACCGAGGTATATAAAATTATAAACGCCTAAAAAAAATATAATCAAACGGCAGTCGTATTAATAATAAGTACTATATATAATATAATAATATATACACGTTTATTATGTATTTTTATATTCTAATACGTCCGAAGCGTGGTTTATAACGTAAAATAAATAATACGTAAGTTCCTATATATATTAAATTTTATATCTATCCGCATGTATATAGGGTATATAATTTTAACTGTTTAACGACCCCGATTATATCGCGCTGGTCAACACCTAGGCCGCATACAACTTAATTTTTTTTAATTAATTCTGAAATAGAAACATAATAATAACAATAAAAATAATAATAATAATAATGTAATGTACTAGGTAGTATTATGTAGGTACATAATATGATATTATAAAACTATAATAATATTTCTTTTAATCCGACATCGAGTTTATATGCCATCGATTACGTTCTTTCCGAGTATAGTAAAAATCCATTGTTATTCACGCCAAGTAATAATAATAAAATATATCTGGAATCCATTAGTTATGGGTTGTTAATTTTTTTTTTTTTTTGTTTAATTTTCATATTTTATTAGAAAAAACATGATAATTATATATTACTTTTTCGTTTCGTACTAGAGAGATGAAAACTCTCGTCGGCGATTTCTCGGCGTAATATAGTCACTTCCGCAGCATAACATGTTATATTATGCATCATATATATAGAGGTAAACTCTATATTAATCGAATTTATTCCAATTGACATTCGTTCCTTCGTTGCCATAATATTATTATCATTATTATCATTATTATCATTATTCGACGTTTTGATTTCATATTATATTTCAAAGTTCAAACTATCAAATAATAATAATTTATTGTAATTTATAAAAACCTATGAGAAACCCTCTCGTTTTCGATGTAAGTATAATAACACGAGGTATACGTATAATGGTATAATGTCTGGTGAAAATCAAAAATAAAACGCATTATCAAAATTGTATTAAATATTTATGATAAATCCCGTTTTTAAACGCGTGACGCGTTCGACCATATACCTGCAGACTATCTTCTCGTTAAATATTTAAAACGGTTTTGGTACCTATTTTATGTGTTATACATAAAACATATTGTTCATTGTTTGTGAATGTGATCAATACGGACCGGGAATATTATAAGAAGTTGCCAGATTGTCCTTACAGCTAATCGTAAAGAAAAAGGTTGATATTTATATTACACACGTATATGATATAAAGTATTCTCCGCCATAGTATAATAGTTAATTTTTAAATTTCTTTTAAAAAAAAATGTTCATTAACCTGTGTATCAAATTGTACGATGAATTAATTAAATACCTGCAGGTCGCTCGCATACACCGTGATTAAAAAAAAAAAAAAAAAACGATTTTCTTAGAACTATAATCTTTATTCTTATATAATACGTAAATTCTTCGTATATAGAAGACACTTTTATAAGGTTATAAAAAATAATATCACGACCTGAGAATACTGAGAAATAATAAGATTATCGTTGAAGTAAAATTTTTAATTTTATATTAATCCGTAAATGTGTATACAATATTTTATTATTATATATATTATAATATTGAACAATCAATAATCATTGGACGAAGTTAAAACTCACTATATTATACCTATACATCATTTAATGATAATAATAATTTTGTATTAATTACAAATGAAATTTTATTTTACCGTTGAAGTTTATCTAATATGTATTCAAGATAAATTATATTTAATTTTAAATTCGAGTAGGTATATAATAACATGTGTACGTAGTACGTTATAGATTTAAAATACGTTTTAAAAACGATAATTTTAACGTGAACCGGTTTACAAAAAAAATATACGATGTTCCGAGTCGAAACACCCCAATCGTCGGACAAATAAAAAACCTTTTACAATAATATTATTGTTATACGTCTATAGGTATGCGATTCGCCTAGGTTGCCATTTATTTAAATTCCTAATCCGGGACATTTTAAAATGTACAATAACAACATAATTTTATTTTGATTCCATTTATACCAAAATTAAATATTTTTAACTATATTATGCTAAATTTTACCTATTAAATATCGTTAAATGGGGTTAATTTTAAGAATCCAGTAGTGTCCCGGCGAAAACTGCAACCCTTATAAATTTGCCAGATACATACGTAAAATTGTATAAATTATAATAATATTGTAGGTATAATCCGTAACAATTTATTGACGAAATAACCGATTCGCGTATAATCTGATTGAATTTAAATTTTAAATGGTTTAATTTTAAGACGATAATAAATTTTAAATGGTTTAATTTTAAGACGATAATAAATCTTTCTTTGTCATTTAATATACATTAAAATAAAATCGACGTTTCTAAAAAAAAAAAAAAAAAAAAAAAAAATTGTAATTTATTATTCATTTTTTTTTTCAGGATACGTACGATTTGATTTTTAACACAGTCACAGATTACGTTATAATATTTTTAATATATTTTATAACAATAATTGAGATTGAGAATTATTAACAAAATAATATTTAATATATATAATATATTTTTTTACTAGCGTATATCATTATTATATTATAGAAACGCGGCCAAATTTATAGCTTAGTCACGGATGAAATTGTCAATGGCACTACAATACACTCTTCAGCTTCCACGTTCTGCGCCATCATCGAATTACCCGCGCGTATGTCGATGATTGTATTTTACTCTTCTTCTTCTTCTTCTTCTTCATCTCCTTACTATTACTATGTAATCATTATGTTTTCGTGAATGGATGAGTCTCTAGCCAGTTTTCAAGTTCGACCATCGGATTGCTCATCCTTAATTGCCCCGAGCAGTAATATCATTATATTATAATACTATGTGCCGAAGAAGCGGTTCTCCTTCGTCCATTCATGATGCCCAGCCGCCGTTCGACGTGTATTTATATATACAGGGTAACCTAACCGCTCATATATATACAGTCCGTATAATATTTTATAATTTATTGTGGCGTTTTATCGAATTATGATAATATTCAATTATAGCGTAATTCTATACGGACTTGAATCGACGATTTTTTTGATTTTTTTTTTTTTTTTATCCTCCGCTGATAAAATGTATCAAATCTCTCATTTCGCATTTATTAGGTGCACTTTATTTTTAATTTGAACGAAATCTTTAAATTTAAATTTTACGCTTTTTCTTTTTTTTGTGTGTTTTTTAACATAAGAATTATGATATAATTTCAAAAATAAAATATACCATTGAATATATTATATTCTAATAAAAAACGATAATTAAATTTTTTACATTTTTTAATAAATTTTTGTACAAAACATGGACTGTTTTATCAAATATTATTAAAAACGTTGGTTTAGCGTTATTTTTTTTTTTTTTGAGAAAAATAAATGTTTTCAAGTTTATAATATTTTATTTCGTAAATATAATTCAGGCGTTTCCATAGAATTCCAGATCGATTTTCGCATGAGTAGTCTTGTTTTTCTTTTTTCTTGTCTTCTGTATTTCCTTACGCCTCTCTATCCTTATTATATTTTATTATATAATTTCCGAAGATATCTCAAAACATAAACAAACGTTTCCTGTAAAAGTTAACATTACGTTATTCGTTTTAAAATAATACACGTCCAATTATTATATTTCGGAACAAGGAAAAATAATAATTTAATATATTATTATTATGTCTTGTTTAAAATACAATTTTTACATTATTATATTTCTATTCTCTTTTTTTTTTCTTTTTTCGTGGAATTTATTATCAATACTTATATAATATTTTGAATTTTCCGCGTAGGCGACTGGGTCGAATTTTCTGTCTCGCAGAATATAATAAAACGATATATGGCGAATTTAAACGTGTCAATAATTTTGTAAATGTCACACGAGTCAACGCGTGGTAAAAGTGACGTACGAGAGACTTCAAACATTCAATTCGATCTCGCACACGCTATCTAAATAATAGTTACGTAAAAACTGTTTAATAATATAATTTAGAGTTTCATCGAACTTTTCATTTTATAATCTTCCCTTCTACAGTGATTTTTCAACGTTTACTGGGTTGCTGTTTTTTATGTTCATTACACTAACTTCTTGATATAGAAATCGTATTATCATCGTAACATCGCGTTGATATAAAACGTATTACACATTATACCGCATTAGGCATCCGACGGATTCATTCATTATTATTATAATATAATACGACCGACGAGGGAATATAGCGATTCGCATCGTGTCGTCCGTCCGCTTCGCAAACCCGATCTCATTACAATCGTCGAGGAAATTATGCGAAGACCGGAGATATTTTCATACTATACATACCCGGTTCTCGGTTACGTGGTATCGATCGGTATGCTGTGATTTCCGGTGGGCGGATATGGTAAACGGTAAACTGGTTATACGATATACCGGTACGCGTTATTATTGTTATTTGTTATCCTCATGATTACATTATTATAATATTATATTTTGTTATTTGAAATTTTAATACTCGCCAGGGTAAACGATATTATTACTATTTTTTTTATAAAATAAAAAATTTCGCATTAGTTTCATTTTATACGTATCGTGTTCGTAGGAAAAAACGAAAAATCTTAAAAATTCGTGTCTATACTACATATATTAATTATTATTTCGACTACTAATTTCCTCGGAAAGATTCGCCGACGATTTTCCGACGTCCTCGTCGTATTTCACGTTGTCGTTACACGAATAAACATTTATACCGCTACCGCGGTCGGATCGTTCGAATCATAATAATTATTACGTGCTTAAAAATTGGAAATCGGTCGTATAATCGTCGTAACCACGGTTGCGGCCCGGACTGCGAACGTTAATGAGTGCGTCGTCGCTCGGTCGGCGGCAGTTGGTCGCGATTATTTTTAAACTAATAATAACATAACCTATGCATATTAATATTATTATTATTGTTATGCGCGTAGAAAATATAGCCGAACAATGACTGACCGGCGTCCGACAAAGCCGCGTCAAACTGGTATTATTATTATTATTATTATTATTATTATTATTATTACTGTTTTTTTTTTCTCTCGTTCTCTTATATACGAAAACGCACGTATATTATGTACCTATATAATAATAATATTCCGTATCGATCGACGACAGAAACTGCTACCGGAATGCGCGCGCCATTAGAATTTATTTCGCATTTTGTTTTCACCATTATTATTATTATTATTATTATCATTATATTATTATACCGCAGGTATGCGCGCATAAGTATAGGTATAATATAATATATACCAGTTACCGGGTATAGTTTTTTTTTTTTTTTTTGTTTCCTCTTATTTCTTTTATACCGTGCGGTTTTTCAAACGCGAAAATGCAAAACGGCAAAAATATTTGCGTTGACAGCGTTCGATCAATCGCGACCGTCACCGCCACGTATACGTAAAATAATACACGCGTAACCCGTTCGGGGCGAAATATTTTTCGTATATTATAATATGAATATCTATCGTTCGTCTTTTGTATTCAC
Source organism: Tetraneura akinire (assembly GCA_021307375.1). Lineage (NCBI taxonomy): Eukaryota > Metazoa > Arthropoda > Insecta > Hemiptera > Aphididae > Tetraneura > Tetraneura akinire. The sequence goes on along the minus strand of JAIUCT010010707.1, from coordinate 5,586 downwards.
TCTCTCTCAACCGGACCCACCGTCCGTTGATTGATGCGGATTCCTCTTCTTCTTATTCTTTTCATATAATATTATTCGCAAACTAAAAATATTTATGTATATATTATTCGTCTATAACGTTCGATTCATCGCTGGTCGGACGAACGTACATAATGTGATTATATTCAAAGAGCAAAAGAAACCAGACGCGTTTCCTGTTTTGCCTAATTGATTCGGCGGCGGGAGACTGCTGCAGAATCAGCCGCCCGCGAGACGCGCATCGATCGGGATAAAGACAAAAGAATATCTTCGGACCGCGGTCAGGTCGCGACCGCGCGTGTACAGGAATAGGAATATACTAAAAAATAATATTATTATAATATTCAAATTCAAATGTACCCTATACATAAATCTGAATTGCGGCGAAAGTGTATAAAAGTAAAAAAAAAAAAAAAAAACAGAAACAGAAATATACCGCTGAGGAAGGTTTGTATAAAGAGATAGTGTTGAATTTTGATTTGAACGATAACTCGTCGCATTCGAAAAAACGATACCGAGCAAAGTTCAGTAACATATAACAGTGTATTAAAATATTTACATTTTTATTATTGAAAATTTATTCTATACGTTTAGATTTCAAGTGTCCCGAAATTTTATCACACATATTCAATATACGTATTATGTGAACGCCCAATAAAATTTTCAAGTCTCCCAGCTCAATTTAAACGCCAATAAAATCCCTAAATAAGTACCCTGAACGCCAGTATCTGACAGAATTTTGCTCAAAATCGTTTCTTCAAATGCGATTGTATTTTTATCAACCTCTTTAGACCTGCGTATCTCTTCCACAGCAGTATCAGCTTTTCTTTTTATACTTTGAGTTTAATCAGCTATAAAAAAAAAAAATCGTATATGTAGTATTCTTAATAATGTAGAACTTAGTTAAGTAATATTAGTCGCGATAGATTTTTAGAAGAAAACTTAGGTCGCGGTCCTAAAAAGATTGAGAACCACTGATATAGTCAATTTGAAAACGACCATTTGTTATTTTTTTAATATATACCCATGTGTATTAGAAATAATTTAAAAAAATTGGTAAAATCTTGATGATATTTCGGGGGGGGGGGGAGGTCGGACCCTTAGAACTGGGGATTTCTTCGCTTCGCTCAGAATCTAAAAATAATAATAATAATATAATAGAAAAAAGGGCACCCTTTTTTTTTACTCATTTTTTATTCATTCCCCCGTTGACGTAATCCCGCATATTTAAAAAAAAAAATTTATTGAAAATGATATTTATATTATATAATAATATTATATTAATAACGGCCGCCCGAACGCATTATATTCGAACCGCGCGGCGGTTTCGTGATGTGAAAATCACACGCTGCACACGTATTACAATATAACAATAATGTAACGTCACAGTCCCCGGTCGACCTCGATTCATCACCGTTTATAAGATCAGTATATTATATTTTTGATTTTGCCGTACGATGTACGAACCCTCGGATTTCGTATAATATAATATTATACGTCTTTCGTGTTGAAGGAATATTATTATGTAACCGTATACCAGGTATATACCAGGTATAATAAAATGTACAATATTATATGTATACTATACCACAAATATATAATACAACATATTATATTATGTGATATGTCTGTGTACTATACACAACGATCGAACACGCGGATTCGATATAATAATATATGTATTAATAAAATACAAAGATGTTTTAAAATTTTCTATTCTCCCGCGTTCTGTGGCGCAAAACCGTCAACGCGTACGTCCATTCGAATTTCGAATAACACGATAATAATATTATATGAAAATACCTGTAAATAATATAATACGTACAGAGGGGTCGTGATAAATTTCACTTTACACGAAAAAACGGTGCGCGTGGAATTGTTGGTTTTCGGCATCTCCCTGTATACTATAGGCGGCCAAGTCGGAATTCGGATTATGTTTCCTAGAAAACGCACGGTTAGCTCCCGAACCGTGTTTATGTTTACCCGTACCTATATATATATATATATATATATATAATATGTTTCGGTCTGATCCTAATTATACACGAACCGTATTATAACTATTATAATACACTCCCACAAAAAATATAAAAACATTCGCATTTATTCACGTCATGTAATATATTATGTGTACCTAACCTTTAAATGGTAGCGGGTTATTTTATATAATATTACGTACTATATAATGTACTTTCCGAATACATCATCGACGCACATTTTTTTTTTAACCCCGTCTTGGGTATACGTTTATATTTTACTCCGGGTATATATACAGGATAATAAAAATAATAATAATAATAATAATAATATATAATATTATATCGAATTAGTTTTTTTATTTTTCCCACGTTTTAACTCGCGTATATAATAATGTAATATATTACGAGTAGTCTATAATTAGAAGTTTAACCTATAAGTCACACGGTGAATATCTCGCGCGCGTGTGTGTTGGTGGGGGGGGGGGCGATTCAAGTCCAATCAAACGTGGTAGTGGTATGGACTTGAATAATTAAACCCGCTGATTTACAATTTTTTTTTACAATATTAAACTCGTATAAACTCGGATCGTTTGATTAATTTTATTATATACGTTGTAAATAAAATAAAAATGGCGTTTCCTAAAATATTACACGCGGTTTATCTGTGACAAAAAAAAAAAAGAAAAAGAAATATGCAAAATAATCAAAAAACGTTTCGAATAAGAAAAAACCGTAGACATTTTTTCATGAATAATTGATTTTCATCATTTCTCTTCTCGAGTAATGACGAAACGTTTATTTTTATGATAATAATACACTTTAAATGACGAATTTTCTTGTAGGTACATAAACAAATACGTAATAAAATAATGTTAAGAACCCCTTGTGATAACAATAATAATAATAATAATAAAAATGCATTAAAATAAACGTTCTCTGATAACACGTACAAATATATTTTATTATATTAATACACAAATGGAAGCATATTAAACAAAGTCGAAGTTTTTTTCATTCGCATTCGATTATTATATTATTTTTGAATCCAAGATATTAATTCATTTTTCGACCTTATTTTTTTTTTGTACATTTTTATTCAATATTTAATCAGTTCAGGACAAAATAAATAATATACTCAAACGTATAATATTTATATTACTATACAAACATAATTTTTGAAGATTTTCAACATATTTTTTCCTCTATACTCTCAGTTATTCTATCTCTCGTACGTTATTTTTCATTTTTCATTTTTTTTTTTTTTTTTTTCATTTCTGGCGGCGCGAAACTTATTACGCGAATAGTACGATATAATAAATCACGCGCGTATTATCATGTGTTAAAAAATGAGCTCGGGCGTGCGCACGCGCGTACGCGATATCGAACGTTTCACACGCGCATTCGCATTCGATCGGTGCCCGCGTACCTACGTACGTATAATAATAAACGCGCGGTGAATTATTATTCTTTTAAAATAAATATACCTTAACCGCGGTATAAGTATACCTAACGTGGTACGGGTATCTGGTGCATACAAGTAAACACGCGTACCGGTATGTCTATATAATATTATATCGGTTGTATAATTGTATATAGACGGTTTTAACTCGAATCGCTTTCGGTAAACGTCAGAGTTGAAAACGCGCTGATATGACACCTGTTTGACGATAATATTATATCGGGTACACGCGTTTGTGTGAATTCCTATATACAATAATATTATATCACGTCAGTCAAACGAGACGTTTTTTTATTTTTTTCTGTCACAACAACTGATTCGCGTTCACTATCGAATCTCGATTATTACGCGTAAAAAAAAAAAAAAAAAAATATATCGTAATCCCATATTATAATACAGGTGTCGTATATAATAATTTAATATTACGTTTTATGAATTTACCAGCAAAAAAAAAAAAAAAAAAGGAAAAAAAAAGGTATTATTATCAGCTCGATTGAATTTTTCATAATACGGGGGTGGGTACTATTCTTAGGTAAAAAAAAGAAATGGGGGGGACTTAAGTTAAATTGTCAACATAAAAATACAAATTATATCTTAGAAAATTTTATTGATTTTAAGAAAATGATGCGTTTTTGTCAGCTAACCAAAGTAATGACCAAAGTATTTGGTTTTGAAAAAAAAAAAAAAAATGTGAAATTATTATGACTTCTAATTTATTATATAGTAATATATGATAGCCGTGTAGGCGTATCGAAGTAAAATACCGTAATATAACTTAAGATATTTCTTGATAAACGATTTTGACGAAATTTATGTATTTTTGTCTTTTTCGTACGATTTTATTTTAAAAGACAATATCATTCGGGAGGGGGTCTTGGATGTATTTTGGGGAGTTAAAGTCTCCCCGAGCTACCCCTATTTGCGCCTATTCTACTGTTTTATATTATACGAGTCGTTGTTTTTTTTTAAAAAAAAATATATCTGATGTTTATGAATAAAAAAAAATATACTTAAACCGAAATAATATTATTTATATATATTGTATTATTATCGAATTTTTAAATTTTTCTACGATTAGGTAGGCGCGTACTAAATGGGACTTTGCGGGGCAATAAAATCTTTTCGACCACGATTTTAATCTTTTAATCATTCCTATACGTATCGGAATAATTTTTTATACGAGATTAAGTAAAAAATTGTTTTTATACATTTTCTCGTATAGATTTCAATGATATAAAAAAAAAATATATCGTTACGTTTTCATTATAATTTAATAAGACTCGGGTCGAGTATATTTTTAATAATACCGTGTACACTGTACATCATAATAATATTAATTAATCGAATATTTCGTTGTTGCCAATATTATTTTTCGGGATTTATATTTTGTAAACTATATAGACGGGTTTAAAATCGAGACATCGATATTATATTATTACGTATTATATAGGACTGAAAACATTGTTTCGCCCTTAGGCCGTCCGGCAATTCTGCGTTTATATTATTATTATTATTTCCGTTGGGTCTTCCTATATATTATATTATACGCGATAAACAAAGTTTCCGCTCTCGTTTTTTTTTAAAGACCATACTTAAAATGCTGCATATGGGGGGAAAAAAAGGAAAAATTTCACATTATTTTATATAAATATAAAATATATTAAGTTTGGTTGCGGGTATGTACCGCGCGGTGAATGACGGCGGGGGCTCGACGGTTACCCATTATGAGGTAACCGACAAGTTATTTTATAACCACCTCGGTGTAATAATTTTGACGAGATTCGTGCAGCTAGCTACTTGCTAACTAAATATCAATTTCATTTATGGCTTATTATCGGGTGGAACGAAACATGATTTATTGGCTCGTAATTATGGTATCCCACACGCCTGAAACTTAAGAATAATAATAATAATAATAATATAACTATATGGAAATATGCCCTCGATTTATTTATTCCTTTCGTATTTATTAGGCGCCACGCAGCTATTTAATTTTTTTTCACCTTGCCTCGGACGGTCGAGGGATTTTTTTTTTTTAATGACGGGTATTCTCATTATACTTTTTTGAGATTCGTTATATATATTTTTTTTTTTTTTGCGAGCAAATAGTCTTATATTCTTTTTACGAAA
>JAIUCT010010704.1:0-11788 GCA_021307375.1 Tetraneura akinire | reverse complement strand
ATTATTATTATTATTATTATTATTATTATTATTATTATTATTATTATGAGTACATACTTTGCAACGGATTGAATGACATCATCCGCTCTGCAGTATAGCCTGGCAGTGACTGTGGGTGTGTGTGTGTGTGTGTGTGTAATATACATCATGTGAAACGGACACGAAGGGCGAAAAATATAATATTATAATATATGACTAATGACGATTAATAGACGCGACCAAAAAATAATCTGATAAATCGTGAAAAATCGTTAACGTAATACTTATAATACCTATATAATAATAATATAATCATGATTTCGTTACTAACGGTTACGCTCTCTCGTCGATAATTATTATAATTAATAATTATTAATATATAATATCCGAAAAAGATGGAATTCATAACCAATCTTGACGATCGCGAGACGAATTCCAGACTGCGTAGGATGATTAGACACGTGGACGAGGATGCTGAGACCGCGGTCCAAAGGATCCGATCCGAAGGAATCGAAGACGCGATCAGTGTTCGCAACGCCTTGTTAACCAGAGGTTACCGCAAAGTGGACAAATGGTATGAGGCTAAAGTCCATTCCATACTCAAGACCTCTGATACGTAAGTATTTAAAATTATGTATACAAAGTATACGCAACCTAGTTTTTTAAGATTTTGAATCAATATATAGAGTTAGAATTAATGTATAATTCGTTTAATCCTTTTATCTAAAAATTTTTGGGGTAAAAAACTAGTAAAAATAGTTTGATATAAATAGATATTTATTTTAGTAGAAAACTTCATCTACTCCTATATTCATAGTAAATATTTTTCTTTAAATCATATTTCAGATTCCTCAATAGTTTTATTATGATGGGGTAGAAAACTATTCAAAAATTGTGGAAAAGTGATTAGATTCGTAAAAAATTAATATTTTTTTTTAATTACTTATATTAAAATAAATCTAATTAAAAAATTTAAAAGACTTGGCATTTTTGTTAAGTATTCTTACAAATTTACAATATTTTGGTATATATTATTATACCTACTTCTTATACAATTTTAAAATAATTTTACGGCTATATTAAGTTTAAATATGAAACTTTAAACGTTTAATAAAAATATGTATAGGTACGCATAATAATTGATAAAAAGTACAATTTTAAGTTAAAAGTTTTGATAGTTGTAGCCTTGTAGGTATACAAATATATGGATAATACTTAATTTCTCAAGTTATAGGTATTTGGTTTATTTCAAAAATAGCTTTTTATTCGAAAGTTTTATTTTTACTACGTTAAAATTTACTTTAAAGTGAACATACAATTCATTATAAATATATGAAATATTAAATGGAAATTTAATTTTTGGCAATATGAATTTATAGTAAAAAAAAAAATCTCATGAGAATAATATAAGAGGATAATTTTTTGGAATTCACCTACCGCATGAAAATTTTATGATTAAAATAACGATAATAATCAATCTTGTTTAATTAATAATTGTTTCATAAAAAAAAAAAAAATTGGTCATTTATTCGTAATTTACTGCTTGTTTGACGAATTTAATTGATGCGTCATAATGTATAATATTCTACAATGAAAACCGTTTGTGCCATTCGAAAACGCAAGCTATTACATCCATTGTAGACCGTATGTATAATATTATATTCCGCATAAACTTCATTTGGCATTCTGATATGATTTCGTGATAATTTTTATTTTATTTTATTTTTTCATTTTAACAAGAAATTTAATATTAACACGTTTTTCGATGTTTTTTTTTTTTTTAACAATTTCCAGGAATATTATACGAACCGCATAATGCCAACAACAATGCGCACGCGTAAACATAATATATGAATCAAACGAAACGAATTCAATACTATACCTACCTGTTTATACAAAAAATTATACACGTTTAGTGATTTAAAATTTAAATGTGTTTACATTTCACGAATGATAAGAAAACAACACCTATACGCTATACATCTCGATAACAATATATTACGGTCGTTTGAATGTTTATAAAATAATCATATTATATTTGTATCGAAATGTTAACATCTCTCATATTATATTAATCATATAATATTAATCATAATAATAACAATAATAATAATAATAATAATAATAATAATAATAATAATAATAATAATATGTGGTTGGTTGAAGTTTAATTGTTCTTATTTCGAACACGTGTGTTTTTATAATCCTCGATAATAACGATGATGTACGAACTTTTTATCCTCGCAGATTCAAGTAATAAAATACGAGTAATACCGATTGAAAATTCTAAAATTGACATTGTTATTAAATTAATTATATTATTCATTATTATTCACATTGCCATTATTATTTAATATGTTTTTTAAGCTTATTATGTCTTAATATTTTATGTCATTATTATTTTGAAATATTATTATTATGCGAGGATTAAAAAAGTAAACATGTTTTCTTCGTAATATTTTAATCGTTTTGAGGTTCTTGCAAATAAGTTTGTTTTTATATCGTTGAATTATAATTATTTTAAACAACAACCTCAACGGATTAAAATTTATGGCATAAATTATTGAAAATTTACACTGATATACTAACACACGGATTTTAATGTATTATTTGTATTTTCGAAATTAAGATATTCAATTTACATGGATAACATTTACCGAACTGGGTAGTGGTATCATTTAATTATTATTATTATTTTTTTTTTAATTTACCTTTAATTTTATTCTTTAAATATTAAATATTATATAGCTTTTAATATGTAGTTAATTAAAATAAAAACAACTCGTTATGATTCATTAATTAGATATTTAATAAATTACATACGTGAATATAATTTATGCTCGCACAGTGTTAGGAAGATGGCATCAAATGACGCTAGATTACGACTGTTGACAGCCAAGTCCGATTACGTGAGGTCTACGATCGAAAATGCGTACGAACGATTAATTGTGTTACAAGCTTCCGGTAATGCGTTTTACGTGTCCATTCTCAAGGCGTTGACTTTGCAAGCCATATGTCAGGTACTATATAGTATATACCTTATTAATATATATATTATTTATATATTTTTTTATTTAAATATTTCGGATAACTATTTGTGTTAGACTGATAAGTATACTTCAGTCAGTCTTATAAAAAAATTGATAAAATATTACATTTTAATATATAATTACTATACCACCTATTTTGAAAGATATTTATTGAATTTTTCAAATACTTATAAACACTATTTAAACTATTTAAAAAGTATTTATCTATAGTTTCCTATTACTTAAATTTAAAATATATGTTATGAGTTTCAAAGGTATGTAGTAACTTATAAATAAAATATTCGTTTTACTATGTAATGTGTTTACTACTATAGTATTGATAATAAACTAATAACTGTAAAGTTTAAAATAAAAAAAAATAATAATAATATACTAAAAAAATGTTTAAAATACTTTTACTTGAATAAGTATAAAATAATATCTACCTTGATTTTAATATTTTGCAATGTTTGGCGTTTACAATATAAAAATATAGACCGCAAATATATATATATATATTTTATAAATTATAATAATAATATTTTAAATAATTGTATTTATTTATTTTTTTATTAATTCACATTTGATTATATATATATAAAAAAAAAAAAAAATACTAATGTGTTATATCATTGATATTTGATTATAAAATATAGTATTTAGTATAGATAAGCCACTGTATAGAAAAATTTGTTACACTATTTTTTTTTTAAATCTATACTATACAATAAATAGGGATAACACGGTGGTAAATTATCCCCAGCCTTTAAGAATAAAATATTTAGACGAGTCTCATATAGTTCAAAAGAAAATATTTATTCTACAGGTGGTAATCTTATTATAACGACAGAAAAATTTCAAGTACCTAACCTTAAAAATTAGATTTATCCTGCAGGTCCGTTATTTAGTATATCTGTATCGTATATTGTCCGCGATATACCTGTATAACATTGATTTAATTAGTAATTAATAATAAATGTCGTGGTATGACAAAAATTACCAATACACACACCTTAGAAATAAAAAAAAAAAAAATATCAGTTAAGCTATAGCTGCATAATTTTTAGTATATAAGCAGTTTCTGCACTTATAGAAACTTAGGTATATTAAATCAGGAAAACTAACAGTCACAAACAACATTTGAGATACGGCCCAAATTAATTATACTTTTGATTGTTTAAATATTAAGAACGTACTAATTATATGATAATAATTCAAACTGGAGGTCTGCATAAGACTTCTATAGTGGCTACAAATGACCATATTTTTAATTAATTATGGAATAAACATGGTCGATATTTTTAGAAGCTGAAAAAATTGAATTATATAAAAATAAATGCGTACGGGTAACAAAAAATTTGCCTCGTATTTTACCGTTTGCATACCGTTTATTTTTCGTTTGGTCAATAAACTCAATATACGAGTATATTATAATTTATAACCGGTGTATTTAATAGTGAAAAATCGTATGTACAGAGTACAAAAAATATTAAAGAATCATAATCATATTTTTTAGTAACCAACAGTTTTAATAAGGATTTTCTTCAAAATATGTTTTTTATATTTTACGACAAAAAATCATAAGTGTTCATACTTCAGATCATTGTAATAAACTAATGACATTGCGAAGACGATAATGATGAATATTTTACTATTCAGTTTCATTATAGAAGATGTCATATTGTTGTCAGATATTAACAAATAGCTATAGATTCCACGAAAATAATATTTTTTACTAAAACAAATCGATTTCAGATTTATCGTCTTCATCGACATACTGCAGGGTAGGTATTTAAAAACTCCAACATTAATAATTAATAAACAAGTCACATTATACACTTTTTCAATATTATGTTTTGTTAGATATTTGGCAAAAAAAATGTATAAATAATTTTAAACGTAAAAGCTTCAGAGAAAATTTAATTCGCCAAGCCGAACCATTAAATAGCATTATGGTCGTTATTGTGGTATACCTTATAATAATAATGATCACACATTATGACAGTAATGACAGTACATTAATTTATATTATGTATAAAAATTATTTTAATATTTTAAAATTCACAAATTATAAATGAAATCAACGTGTGATAAATATATTAATTAATTATATTTAATTTATAACACGTTGAATTTTTTATCGGAGATTTCTATAGGGAAAAATGAAATCACTTTTCAATAAGTGATACTTATATACAAATATACAAATGTGAATAATAATAATAATATTAATATGATTAAAGTATTACTATAAATACTAATATTATTTGTTAGGACAGGTTATGTATAAAGTAATATATAGCACAGTTGGACTGCACAGTACTGATTAGACTATATTATTTTTTAAGTTGTTATTTTACGTAGGTGTACAAATAATTATTTTAATATCTTACAGTTCTCAAAATAACGAGTGATAACAAATTTTGTACAACTTATAATCAACAAACGTGAATATGACTGATGCAGTCTAATAGTTATAATAACCAGTTATTTGTTAGGACAGGTTAAGTAACAATACAAGAACAATGCTGTTTGTACTATGTTATTTTTTATAATTTTATTTCTAATACATTACCTATAATACCTATATAATCTATATTATGTTATAAAAATTGGACACATAAATATAACATGACAATATTATCTTTTTCTTTGTATGTACAATAGTAATAGTATTTAATTCGAAAATTTCTTCCAATTCCTTTTGAAAAATAAAATACTCGTACAATAATTTGTCTAATATTCCCGAAAAAGTGAAAATTATATTATGTGTTGCGACTTGTGAACTGAATACAGGTCACCCGCCATATAATTGGATTTGTTGGAAATTATAGGTACTTTTCCAGGAGGATATATTTTATTACATTTTAAATCGTTAATGATATTATTTATAAATGTATTACGTTGATTAAAAATATAAATACTTAATGGCGATACTGAAATAGCTAATAATAGTCGTACTCATAAGTTATTTAAATAATATAATTTATTATATTGATTTTATTTTGTCACGCGTGTAGGTACCTATGTATTATTTGTTAAAATAATTTTATCATTCTTATAATATGAATAATGTATTACTTATAAGTTATAATATACAAACATAAGGAGACGATAAAAATAAATAGTTATATCTTTTTTTGGTTATAAATAAAAAATATGACTTACAAACTGTATTTAAATGTCGATATATACAAACATACAATATTGGTATGTGTACTATAGAATTGCAGTGAACATTTTTCTTCGATATCGTTGTTTCGAGTCGCAATTATACCCACACATTCGATCATTGAATCATCGGTCAACGATTATCTTCTCACGGACAATAATTATTTTATAATAATTTAACAAATTATCGCCCCGTATACAAACAACAATGAGGTGTCGCCACTCGTCTGTACGACATAATTTTGATAGCACTTAATCGATTTATAATTGATCATTTCCTGGACGATAAATCGTCAATTATATAATTTTATTATACTCCTATAATATACATATTATATTATAATATAGATGTACTTATCGTAAAAAATTAATATGTTTTCTTTCGGGGGTGATTTTTCTTCAAGTCTCAAAAAGAGAAGTGAACACGCGTATTCATACAGATCAAAACCCAACTTACAAAAACTTAAAAAATATAACCTATTTATAAATATATTAATTTTCATAGAAATATTTATTAATATTATTAAGTATAGGTATACCGGAATTAACGACACGGATGGTACCGTATTGATTATAAAATATTTAAGTAATCAATAATCGTACTCTACACTTAATAATATTATATTAATATATTCAGGGCCACTTATAAAATGTAAAATATGTGTCTATAGGAAACAGAACATATAGGTACATAAATAGGACATAATATATTATATTTAAATAAAAACGTTAATCGAAAAAAATTCAATGTCATTTTGACCAGACACCATTACTATAATATAATATATATTATAGTTATATTTAACTAATTTACGAAATCGAATTTTGTTGCGGTATCACGAATTTTAACTGTCTTATAGTGCAATAATTACTCTTATACAGTGCCGTCTTAAGGCATGGGCCCGGGGGCCCAGAATTTTTAAGGGCCCCAAATTCATATAAATTACATAATATACAAAATATAATATTTACATTTTTTGTTAAATTTTTATAATACGATAATGTGTTATACGATGTATAAATAACGAAAAAATATTAAAATTAGCTATTAATAAAAGTTATTCAATAAAAAAAATCAATGGAAATTTAATCCTATATTTTAAATTAAGACCCGATAACACGTAGGTACATTATTTTAACGTATGGTATAGCTACGTTATCGTAATTTCGATTATTTTACCTAGAAGTATTGCGAGTGTTATTTATAAATTTGAAAATTCATCTTATCTTATGTGCTGTGGCGACAACGCTGTTGGACACACATACAACACATACACTGTACATGAATTATTATCAAGTATAGATTATGAAAATATTATAGAATAATTTGCGAATGATAAAGCAGGAAGAAACCTTTAAAAAATATTTAAAAATTGACAAATATATATAAATGTATATTATACTTTATTTTATAACAATTATTCTAAACAATGTGTTATGACTTATGATTTATGAATTACATTTAATTTTTATGACTGTAAATTAAGAGATTCAAACCAAAATTGACTTCTTGCTTTTTATTTTATTTTAAGTAAAATATTTAGTGGTACCTTATAAATTATATATTAAAAATGTATATATTATATAGAAGTATTCATATAATATGTATACACCTATATATCAAAATGTATTTATATAAAGGCCCCAAAATATGTTGGACCCTAGGGCCCCATATAACCTTAAGACGGCTCTGCTCTTATATTTATCATTTATGTCAAAAAAAATTTCGAGTTCTAAAAAAAAAAACGATCTTTTATCTGTCGTATACTAACGAAATATAGTCGCACGCATTTTTATCCTACGTAATATTATACATTTATATATAAGTACGTTTTAAAATTTAACGAATTCCCACGAATCAGACGTGATATTATATTTAATCAAATGAAAATCGCCTTTTGGGCGAAAAAATTGGCCGAAATGATAAAAGAATAATTATTATAAAATCTGCAGCACACGAATTATAATATTATATAAATTACATAAAAACATTAAACACGCGTATACCGCGGTAATAATTTATTATATACCTATTTATACCAAATATCCCATTGTAAACTTTGATGCTTACTATATACACTTTTATAGTTTTATATAATTATTATTTGGCGATATTTATTATATTGTGCATACGGGGTAAAATATTATAATAGTATTCGCCATCACATTATGTTTTCCGGATTGTTGTTTGATACGTGTTAGAATTTCTAATCCCACAAATATACGCGTATAATATAACACGATGACGGTTATGACACATTTACTTATAATACTTATAATACCTATTTGGATATGCGGTCATTCTTATATTGTTTGCAAATCTCATATAATACAATATTATATATATATATACGTATAATAGAATTAAGACAGAACGATGACGTAATATGTGCGTGTATGACCTGGACGATGAGTATCGTTATAAAAATATAATATATATATATATTTCGTGATGTAATTGATCTTTCTCTATATATATATATATTATATATATAATACGATGTATGACGTATAGTCTTGCGCACGCGTATAATATAATAATTAGGATCATAAAAATCCTAAATAAATTAATATAAAAATGATTGTTTTTTTAATACTTACTATATCTATATATATATATATATATATATATATATATATTTATAAATTATGATATATATATGTGTGTGTGTGTACATTTTTTTATTCAAGTACAAAGTTAAATATTTAAAACGCGAGTTTTTCTTTTTAAATACACGATTTTTCATAATTTTACAAAAAAAAAAAAAAAAAAGAAACCACAAAAATCAAGAGCATCATAATATCGCGCGTATTTCAAATGAATTCAAATTGGAATTAATCATAATAATATTAAGATATAAATCTTAAATAACATACGATTCTCCTCACACTTTTCTTGTTTTTGCGACGCGTCCTCTTCTCGATGGTTTAACAATTATATATGAGTAATAATATTTTTATATTTCTTATCGCTAGCCGTACTTACATCACATTGTATTATTACTCAAAATCGACTTGACACAAAATATAATAATAATAAATGACGTGAAAAACGTTATAACGTTATAACTTATAAGTAATATAAATATTTTGTATTTCTGTTATATTATTGTGTTTATTATACGCAGTTGCTGGAACGTAGCGTGCGTCTGGTGTTACGTCGCGAAGACGTCCGGTTGATCGAACCGCTGTTTCCGGAAATCGTTACCGAATACGCGAGACTCACGGACGGCCGGGAAGTGCGTATCGCCGTGGACGCGCGTGCGAGTCTGCCGGACAATCGCGTGGGCGGAATTTTGGCCTACAGTTCGGACACGGTGTTCGTGGACAACACGCTGGCCACTCGTTTCCGACTTTCCACCGACGTTCGACTATTTCCGTTTTTGCGGGTCGGACTTTTCGACGGGGACGAACGAATGCGTAAATCTATACCGTCGGCCGCGTAACATAAATAATATATTATTATTATATTATATTATATTGTAATGAATAACATCCGAAAAGAACACACGACGGACATCACGAACCGTATTGTTAGTTTTTTTTCGATTTTGGGATCGGTTCGTATTCATAAATAATATTACAGAAAATTGCTTAATAAAAGATTGGTTTAAAAAAAAAAAAATAATAAAATAAAAATAAATACACACGAGCTAATAATTATGTATTTCTCCTTATAATAGCCTCTTTCGAAGAAATAGAGCCATGTGTACGTATATACACCTCGCATTGGTCATCGATTCATCATAATTCATAATAATTAATAACAATGCGATATGTACGGTACATAACGTTCCGGGTTTTAGCTATATACGAGTATACGAGTATAATAATTGTATTATCCTCACGGCGAGTATACCAGGAAATGCTCCGAGTATAAGGTTTCGGATACATATTATATACCATATACGCATCACGGTCATGGTACATTGAAGATCAAACCAATAATTATTATTATGGAATGAGCGTCGAACGACGATCAGCCGTTTTAAATGTTACTTTCATAACCACGCGTGTGATATCGCATCATTCGCCGAGTACTACAATAATGACGATTGTAATAATTATTATTATTTATCAGATTTTTTTTATATTATACAATAATAAATTAATAATTATTAAGTATTAATAAAACTGCGTGTAAAACGCGCGTACTTGCAGGATTTAAATCGAAAAAATTCGTTTTGTGTTTTTGCAAAAGACGCGTTTGAATAGGAAATTTTAATATTTTTTTTTTTCAATCTTACGACAGCGATATTATTACCTACGATAAAATGTGAATCCGTCATCATGCGATTAGTCTTTATTTTCACGAGTATACAAAATTATACACAACTAAATATTTGAGGTTAATACGGAATGTTTATTAAATGGACAATATTGCGCGTGACTAATATTGCAATATCGGCATATCGCGGACATTACGCACGCATTATATTATTAATTATTATTATGTACAAGCCGCGATATTTTTCGCATACTTGGAGACGGCCTTCTCGCCTTACGTCTGTCGGGTAATCTATAATACAGCATACACATTACGTTATCATCGCGACGATGTCTACATAGTTTCGACACGATATCTTGTCGAATATTTTTTTACTTTTGATAATAATAATATGTAAAAATTCGTGTAATTTTGAGTTAACGTCCTAGACATATATTTATAACATAATAATAAAATGCGGAAGTAACAGTAATACCAGGGTTAATATACCATGACTTAAAAACCCGTATTAGTGAGATTTCCAACGACAAATGGCTTCGGTTATGGAAGCAACAAACTACCAAACTGCACACAATTAAAAGTTCCACCAACCGATGGATTAACAGCTCTTTAAAAAGAAAAGAAGAAACAATATTAAAACCGCATGCGTATCGGACACGCGGGACTAACCCACGGATACTTAATTGGCCAAGGAAGAAGCTGCTCCTTTATGTGAAGCTTGCGGTGTAAGACTGACCGTGAAACACATATTAACGGAATGTTTCAAGTACGAACAAGACAGACAAAGGATCGGAATCGACGTGACACTCGGCACCGCACTGGGACCAGAAACCGAGGACAATATCAAGATGATAAACTTCTTAAAATCAACCAACTTATACAATTCAATTTAAATGTTATGTTCACTTTTTATAGTTCTTAGCTATTAAAATACGATAAATACAATGTACCCCTATTGTAATCAACTTATGGCCACAGATGCCGGGTTGTATTTAAGATCAAAAAATAAAAAAAAAAACATAATAATAAGTATAATATATGTATTTAATATTACGCCTTAAGTACGGTTCGAGGGTTCGGGAAATAGGTTTAAAAATTATAATTGAATACGATATAATAATATTTTGAATTTTTTATGTAGAAAAAATTCAAAATTTTATCGACAACTGACAAGAGTATAAGTACATATATAAATAGGTATAATTTTTTTTTTTTGTGCATAATTTAAATAATTTAATATCGTATTAACGCTAGACAACCGTTTTAGATTCTGAGCGAAGCGAAGAATGTATTGGTTTTACAATGAGGGGTGATTTTTTTTTGTTTTTTTTTTTTTTTTTTTTTTTTTTTATTCTGAAGACATTTTTACTACCCGAAATAA
>JAIUCT010010703.1:0-11787 GCA_021307375.1 Tetraneura akinire | reverse complement strand
ATTATTATTATTATTATTATTATTATTATTATTATTATTATTATTATGAGTACATACTTTGCAACGGATTGAATGACATCATCCGCTCTGCAGTATAGCCTGGCAGTGACTGTGGGTGTGTGTGTGTGTGTGTGTGTAATATACATCATGTGAAACGGACACGAAGGGCGAAAAATATAATATTATAATATATGACTAATGACGATTAATAGACGCGACCAAAAAATAATCTGATAAATCGTGAAAAATCGTTAACGTAATACTTATAATACCTATATAATAATAATATAATCATGATTTCGTTACTAACGGTTACGCTCTCTCGTCGATAATTATTATAATTAATAATTATTAATATATAATATCCGAAAAAGATGGAATTCATAACCAATCTTGACGATCGCGAGACGAATTCCAGACTGCGTAGGATGATTAGACACGTGGACGAGGATGCTGAGACCGCGGTCCAAAGGATCCGATCCGAAGGAATCGAAGACGCGATCAGTGTTCGCAACGCCTTGTTAACCAGAGGTTACCGCAAAGTGGACAAATGGTATGAGGCTAAAGTCCATTCCATACTCAAGACCTCTGATACGTAAGTATTTAAAATTATGTATACAAAGTATACGCAACCTAGTTTTTTAAGATTTTGAATCAATATATAGAGTTAGAATTAATGTATAATTCGTTTAATCCTTTTATCTAAAAATTTTTGGGGTAAAAAACTAGTAAAAATAGTTTGATATAAATAGATATTTATTTTAGTAGAAAACTTCATCTACTCCTATATTCATAGTAAATATTTTTCTTTAAATCATATTTCAGATTCCTCAATAGTTTTATTATGATGGGGTAGAAAACTATTCAAAAATTGTGGAAAAGTGATTAGATTCGTAAAAAATTAATATTTTTTTTTAATTACTTATATTAAAATAAATCTAATTAAAAAATTTAAAAGACTTGGCATTTTTGTTAAGTATTCTTACAAATTTACAATATTTTGGTATATATTATTATACCTACTTCTTATACAATTTTAAAATAATTTTACGGCTATATTAAGTTTAAATATGAAACTTTAAACGTTTAATAAAAATATGTATAGGTACGCATAATAATTGATAAAAAGTACAATTTTAAGTTAAAAGTTTTGATAGTTGTAGCCTTGTAGGTATACAAATATATGGATAATACTTAATTTCTCAAGTTATAGGTATTTGGTTTATTTCAAAAATAGCTTTTTATTCGAAAGTTTTATTTTTACTACGTTAAAATTTACTTTAAAGTGAACATACAATTCATTATAAATATATGAAATATTAAATGGAAATTTAATTTTTGGCAATATGAATTTATAGTAAAAAAAAAAATCTCATGAGAATAATATAAGAGGATAATTTTTTGGAATTCACCTACCGCATGAAAATTTTATGATTAAAATAACGATAATAATCAATCTTGTTTAATTAATAATTGTTTCATAAAAAAAAAAAAATTGGTCATTTATTCGTAATTTACTGCTTGTTTGACGAATTTAATTGATGCGTCATAATGTATAATATTCTACAATGAAAACCGTTTGTGCCATTCGAAAACGCAAGCTATTACATCCATTGTAGACCGTATGTATAATATTATATTCCGCATAAACTTCATTTGGCATTCTGATATGATTTCGTGATAATTTTTATTTTATTTTATTTTTTCATTTTAACAAGAAATTTAATATTAACACGTTTTTCGATGTTTTTTTTTTTTTAACAATTTCCAGGAATATTATACGAACCGCATAATGCCAACAACAATGCGCACGCGTAAACATAATATATGAATCAAACGAAACGAATTCAATACTATACCTACCTGTTTATACAAAAAATTATACACGTTTAGTGATTTAAAATTTAAATGTGTTTACATTTCACGAATGATAAGAAAACAACACCTATACGCTATACATCTCGATAACAATATATTACGGTCGTTTGAATGTTTATAAAATAATCATATTATATTTGTATCGAAATGTTAACATCTCTCATATTATATTAATCATATAATATTAATCATAATAATAACAATAATAATAATAATAATAATAATAATAATAATAATAATAATAATAATATGTGGTTGGTTGAAGTTTAATTGTTCTTATTTCGAACACGTGTGTTTTTATAATCCTCGATAATAACGATGATGTACGAACTTTTTATCCTCGCAGATTCAAGTAATAAAATACGAGTAATACCGATTGAAAATTCTAAAATTGACATTGTTATTAAATTAATTATATTATTCATTATTATTCACATTGCCATTATTATTTAATATGTTTTTTAAGCTTATTATGTCTTAATATTTTATGTCATTATTATTTTGAAATATTATTATTATGCGAGGATTAAAAAAGTAAACATGTTTTCTTCGTAATATTTTAATCGTTTTGAGGTTCTTGCAAATAAGTTTGTTTTTATATCGTTGAATTATAATTATTTTAAACAACAACCTCAACGGATTAAAATTTATGGCATAAATTATTGAAAATTTACACTGATATACTAACACACGGATTTTAATGTATTATTTGTATTTTCGAAATTAAGATATTCAATTTACATGGATAACATTTACCGAACTGGGTAGTGGTATCATTTAATTATTATTATTATTTTTTTTTTAATTTACCTTTAATTTTATTCTTTAAATATTAAATATTATATAGCTTTTAATATGTAGTTAATTAAAATAAAAACAACTCGTTATGATTCATTAATTAGATATTTAATAAATTACATACGTGAATATAATTTATGCTCGCACAGTGTTAGGAAGATGGCATCAAATGACGCTAGATTACGACTGTTGACAGCCAAGTCCGATTACGTGAGGTCTACGATCGAAAATGCGTACGAACGATTAATTGTGTTACAAGCTTCCGGTAATGCGTTTTACGTGTCCATTCTCAAGGCGTTGACTTTGCAAGCCATATGTCAGGTACTATATAGTATATACCTTATTAATATATATATTATTTATATATTTTTTTATTTAAATATTTCGGATAACTATTTGTGTTAGACTGATAAGTATACTTCAGTCAGTCTTATAAAAAAATTGATAAAATATTACATTTTAATATATAATTACTATACCACCTATTTTGAAAGATATTTATTGAATTTTTCAAATACTTATAAACACTATTTAAACTATTTAAAAAGTATTTATCTATAGTTTCCTATTACTTAAATTTAAAATATATGTTATGAGTTTCAAAGGTATGTAGTAACTTATAAATAAAATATTCGTTTTACTATGTAATGTGTTTACTACTATAGTATTGATAATAAACTAATAACTGTAAAGTTTAAAATAAAAAAAAATAATAATAATATACTAAAAAAATGTTTAAAATACTTTTACTTGAATAAGTATAAAATAATATCTACCTTGATTTTAATATTTTGCAATGTTTGGCGTTTACAATATAAAAATATAGACCGCAAATATATATATATATATTTTATAAATTATAATAATAATATTTTAAATAATTGTATTTATTTATTTTTTTATTAATTCACATTTGATTATATATATATAAAAAAAAAAAAAAATACTAATGTGTTATATCATTGATATTTGATTATAAAATATAGTATTTAGTATAGATAAGCCACTGTATAGAAAAATTTGTTACACTATTTTTTTTTTAAATCTATACTATACAATAAATAGGGATAACACGGTGGTAAATTATCCCCAGCCTTTAAGAATAAAATATTTAGACGAGTCTCATATAGTTCAAAAGAAAATATTTATTCTACAGGTGGTAATCTTATTATAACGACAGAAAAATTTCAAGTACCTAACCTTAAAAATTAGATTTATCCTGCAGGTCCGTTATTTAGTATATCTGTATCGTATATTGTCCGCGATATACCTGTATAACATTGATTTAATTAGTAATTAATAATAAATGTCGTGGTATGACAAAAATTACCAATACACACACCTTAGAAATAAAAAAAAAAAAAATATCAGTTAAGCTATAGCTGCATAATTTTTAGTATATAAGCAGTTTCTGCACTTATAGAAACTTAGGTATATTAAATCAGGAAAACTAACAGTCACAAACAACATTTGAGATACGGCCCAAATTAATTATACTTTTGATTGTTTAAATATTAAGAACGTACTAATTATATGATAATAATTCAAACTGGAGGTCTGCATAAGACTTCTATAGTGGCTACAAATGACCATATTTTTAATTAATTATGGAATAAACATGGTCGATATTTTTAGAAGCTGAAAAAATTGAATTATATAAAAATAAATGCGTACGGGTAACAAAAAATTTGCCTCGTATTTTACCGTTTGCATACCGTTTATTTTTCGTTTGGTCAATAAACTCAATATACGAGTATATTATAATTTATAACCGGTGTATTTAATAGTGAAAAATCGTATGTACAGAGTACAAAAAATATTAAAGAATCATAATCATATTTTTTAGTAACCAACAGTTTTAATAAGGATTTTCTTCAAAATATGTTTTTTATATTTTACGACAAAAAATCATAAGTGTTCATACTTCAGATCATTGTAATAAACTAATGACATTGCGAAGACGATAATGATGAATATTTTACTATTCAGTTTCATTATAGAAGATGTCATATTGTTGTCAGATATTAACAAATAGCTATAGATTCCACGAAAATAATATTTTTTACTAAAACAAATCGATTTCAGATTTATCGTCTTCATCGACATACTGCAGGGTAGGTATTTAAAAACTCCAACATTAATAATTAATAAACAAGTCACATTATACACTTTTTCAATATTATGTTTTGTTAGATATTTGGCAAAAAAAATGTATAAATAATTTTAAACGTAAAAGCTTCAGAGAAAATTTAATTCGCCAAGCCGAACCATTAAATAGCATTATGGTCGTTATTGTGGTATACCTTATAATAATAATGATCACACATTATGACAGTAATGACAGTACATTAATTTATATTATGTATAAAAATTATTTTAATATTTTAAAATTCACAAATTATAAATGAAATCAACGTGTGATAAATATATTAATTAATTATATTTAATTTATAACACGTTGAATTTTTTATCGGAGATTTCTATAGGGAAAAATGAAATCACTTTTCAATAAGTGATACTTATATACAAATATACAAATGTGAATAATAATAATAATATTAATATGATTAAAGTATTACTATAAATACTAATATTATTTGTTAGGACAGGTTATGTATAAAGTAATATATAGCACAGTTGGACTGCACAGTACTGATTAGACTATATTATTTTTTAAGTTGTTATTTTACGTAGGTGTACAAATAATTATTTTAATATCTTACAGTTCTCAAAATAACGAGTGATAACAAATTTTGTACAACTTATAATCAACAAACGTGAATATGACTGATGCAGTCTAATAGTTATAATAACCAGTTATTTGTTAGGACAGGTTAAGTAACAATACAAGAACAATGCTGTTTGTACTATGTTATTTTTTATAATTTTATTTCTAATACATTACCTATAATACCTATATAATCTATATTATGTTATAAAAATTGGACACATAAATATAACATGACAATATTATCTTTTTCTTTGTATGTACAATAGTAATAGTATTTAATTCGAAAATTTCTTCCAATTCCTTTTGAAAAATAAAATACTCGTACAATAATTTGTCTAATATTCCCGAAAAAGTGAAAATTATATTATGTGTTGCGACTTGTGAACTGAATACAGGTCACCCGCCATATAATTGGATTTGTTGGAAATTATAGGTACTTTTCCAGGAGGATATATTTTATTACATTTTAAATCGTTAATGATATTATTTATAAATGTATTACGTTGATTAAAAATATAAATACTTAATGGCGATACTGAAATAGCTAATAATAGTCGTACTCATAAGTTATTTAAATAATATAATTTATTATATTGATTTTATTTTGTCACGCGTGTAGGTACCTATGTATTATTTGTTAAAATAATTTTATCATTCTTATAATATGAATAATGTATTACTTATAAGTTATAATATACAAACATAAGGAGACGATAAAAATAAATAGTTATATCTTTTTTTGGTTATAAATAAAAAATATGACTTACAAACTGTATTTAAATGTCGATATATACAAACATACAATATTGGTATGTGTACTATAGAATTGCAGTGAACATTTTTCTTCGATATCGTTGTTTCGAGTCGCAATTATACCCACACATTCGATCATTGAATCATCGGTCAACGATTATCTTCTCACGGACAATAATTATTTTATAATAATTTAACAAATTATCGCCCCGTATACAAACAACAATGAGGTGTCGCCACTCGTCTGTACGACATAATTTTGATAGCACTTAATCGATTTATAATTGATCATTTCCTGGACGATAAATCGTCAATTATATAATTTTATTATACTCCTATAATATACATATTATATTATAATATAGATGTACTTATCGTAAAAAATTAATATGTTTTCTTTCGGGGGTGATTTTTCTTCAAGTCTCAAAAAGAGAAGTGAACACGCGTATTCATACAGATCAAAACCCAACTTACAAAAACTTAAAAAATATAACCTATTTATAAATATATTAATTTTCATAGAAATATTTATTAATATTATTAAGTATAGGTATACCGGAATTAACGACACGGATGGTACCGTATTGATTATAAAATATTTAAGTAATCAATAATCGTACTCTACACTTAATAATATTATATTAATATATTCAGGGCCACTTATAAAATGTAAAATATGTGTCTATAGGAAACAGAACATATAGGTACATAAATAGGACATAATATATTATATTTAAATAAAAACGTTAATCGAAAAAAATTCAATGTCATTTTGACCAGACACCATTACTATAATATAATATATATTATAGTTATATTTAACTAATTTACGAAATCGAATTTTGTTGCGGTATCACGAATTTTAACTGTCTTATAGTGCAATAATTACTCTTATACAGTGCCGTCTTAAGGCATGGGCCCGGGGGCCCAGAATTTTTAAGGGCCCCAAATTCATATAAATTACATAATATACAAAATATAATATTTACATTTTTTGTTAAATTTTTATAATACGATAATGTGTTATACGATGTATAAATAACGAAAAAATATTAAAATTAGCTATTAATAAAAGTTATTCAATAAAAAAAATCAATGGAAATTTAATCCTATATTTTAAATTAAGACCCGATAACACGTAGGTACATTATTTTAACGTATGGTATAGCTACGTTATCGTAATTTCGATTATTTTACCTAGAAGTATTGCGAGTGTTATTTATAAATTTGAAAATTCATCTTATCTTATGTGCTGTGGCGACAACGCTGTTGGACACACATACAACACATACACTGTACATGAATTATTATCAAGTATAGATTATGAAAATATTATAGAATAATTTGCGAATGATAAAGCAGGAAGAAACCTTTAAAAAATATTTAAAAATTGACAAATATATATAAATGTATATTATACTTTATTTTATAACAATTATTCTAAACAATGTGTTATGACTTATGATTTATGAATTACATTTAATTTTTATGACTGTAAATTAAGAGATTCAAACCAAAATTGACTTCTTGCTTTTTATTTTATTTTAAGTAAAATATTTAGTGGTACCTTATAAATTATATATTAAAAATGTATATATTATATAGAAGTATTCATATAATATGTATACACCTATATATCAAAATGTATTTATATAAAGGCCCCAAAATATGTTGGACCCTAGGGCCCCATATAACCTTAAGACGGCTCTGCTCTTATATTTATCATTTATGTCAAAAAAAATTTCGAGTTCTAAAAAAAAAAACGATCTTTTATCTGTCGTATACTAACGAAATATAGTCGCACGCATTTTTATCCTACGTAATATTATACATTTATATATAAGTACGTTTTAAAATTTAACGAATTCCCACGAATCAGACGTGATATTATATTTAATCAAATGAAAATCGCCTTTTGGGCGAAAAAATTGGCCGAAATGATAAAAGAATAATTATTATAAAATCTGCAGCACACGAATTATAATATTATATAAATTACATAAAAACATTAAACACGCGTATACCGCGGTAATAATTTATTATATACCTATTTATACCAAATATCCCATTGTAAACTTTGATGCTTACTATATACACTTTTATAGTTTTATATAATTATTATTTGGCGATATTTATTATATTGTGCATACGGGGTAAAATATTATAATAGTATTCGCCATCACATTATGTTTTCCGGATTGTTGTTTGATACGTGTTAGAATTTCTAATCCCACAAATATACGCGTATAATATAACACGATGACGGTTATGACACATTTACTTATAATACTTATAATACCTATTTGGATATGCGGTCATTCTTATATTGTTTGCAAATCTCATATAATACAATATTATATATATATATATACGTATAATAGAATTAAGACAGAACGATGACGTAATATGTGCGTGTATGACCTGGACGATGAGTATCGTTATAAAAATATAATATATATATATATTTCGTGATGTAATTGATCTTTCTCTATATATATATATATTATATATATAATACGATGTATGACGTATAGTCTTGCGCACGCGTATAATATAATAATTAGGATCATAAAAATCCTAAATAAATTAATATAAAAATGATTGTTTTTTTAATACTTACTATATCTATATATATATATATATATATATATATATATATTTATAAATTATGATATATATATGTGTGTGTGTGTACATTTTTTTATTCAAGTACAAAGTTAAATATTTAAAACGCGAGTTTTTCTTTTTAAATACACGATTTTTCATAATTTTACAAAAAAAAAAAAAAAAAAGAAACCACAAAAATCAAGAGCATCATAATATCGCGCGTATTTCAAATGAATTCAAATTGGAATTAATCATAATAATATTAAGATATAAATCTTAAATAACATACGATTCTCCTCACACTTTTCTTGTTTTTGCGACGCGTCCTCTTCTCGATGGTTTAACAATTATATATGAGTAATAATATTTTTATATTTCTTATCGCTAGCCGTACTTACATCACATTGTATTATTACTCAAAATCGACTTGACACAAAATATAATAATAATAAATGACGTGAAAAACGTTATAACGTTATAACTTATAAGTAATATAAATATTTTGTATTTCTGTTATATTATTGTGTTTATTATACGCAGTTGCTGGAACGTAGCGTGCGTCTGGTGTTACGTCGCGAAGACGTCCGGTTGATCGAACCGCTGTTTCCGGAAATCGTTACCGAATACGCGAGACTCACGGACGGCCGGGAAGTGCGTATCGCCGTGGACGCGCGTGCGAGTCTGCCGGACAATCGCGTGGGCGGAATTTTGGCCTACAGTTCGGACACGGTGTTCGTGGACAACACGCTGGCCACTCGTTTCCGACTTTCCACCGACGTTCGACTATTTCCGTTTTTGCGGGTCGGACTTTTCGACGGGGACGAACGAATGCGTAAATCTATACCGTCGGCCGCGTAACATAAATAATATATTATTATTATATTATATTATATTGTAATGAATAACATCCGAAAAGAACACACGACGGACATCACGAACCGTATTGTTAGTTTTTTTTCGATTTTGGGATCGGTTCGTATTCATAAATAATATTACAGAAAATTGCTTAATAAAAGATTGGTTTAAAAAAAAAAAAATAATAAAATAAAAATAAATACACACGAGCTAATAATTATGTATTTCTCCTTATAATAGCCTCTTTCGAAGAAATAGAGCCATGTGTACGTATATACACCTCGCATTGGTCATCGATTCATCATAATTCATAATAATTAATAACAATGCGATATGTACGGTACATAACGTTCCGGGTTTTAGCTATATACGAGTATACGAGTATAATAATTGTATTATCCTCACGGCGAGTATACCAGGAAATGCTCCGAGTATAAGGTTTCGGATACATATTATATACCATATACGCATCACGGTCATGGTACATTGAAGATCAAACCAATAATTATTATTATGGAATGAGCGTCGAACGACGATCAGCCGTTTTAAATGTTACTTTCATAACCACGCGTGTGATATCGCATCATTCGCCGAGTACTACAATAATGACGATTGTAATAATTATTATTATTTATCAGATTTTTTTTATATTATACAATAATAAATTAATAATTATTAAGTATTAATAAAACTGCGTGTAAAACGCGCGTACTTGCAGGATTTAAATCGAAAAAATTCGTTTTGTGTTTTTGCAAAAGACGCGTTTGAATAGGAAATTTTAATATTTTTTTTTTTCAATCTTACGACAGCGATATTATTACCTACGATAAAATGTGAATCCGTCATCATGCGATTAGTCTTTATTTTCACGAGTATACAAAATTATACACAACTAAATATTTGAGGTTAATACGGAATGTTTATTAAATGGACAATATTGCGCGTGACTAATATTGCAATATCGGCATATCGCGGACATTACGCACGCATTATATTATTAATTATTATTATGTACAAGCCGCGATATTTTTCGCATACTTGGAGACGGCCTTCTCGCCTTACGTCTGTCGGGTAATCTATAATACAGCATACAC
Source organism: Tetraneura akinire (assembly GCA_021307375.1). Classification (NCBI taxonomy): domain Eukaryota; kingdom Metazoa; phylum Arthropoda; class Insecta; order Hemiptera; family Aphididae; genus Tetraneura; species Tetraneura akinire. The sequence goes on along the minus strand of JAIUCT010010703.1, from coordinate 1,071 downwards.
ATTACGTTATCATCGCGACGATGTCTACATAGTTTCGACACGATATCTTGTCGAATATTTTTTTACTTTTGATAATAATAATATGTAAAAATTCGTGTAATTTTGAGTTAACGTCCTAGACATATATTTATAACATAATAATAAAATGCGGAAGTAACAGTAATACCAGGGTTAATATACCATGACTTAAAAACCCGTATTAGTGAGATTTCCAACGACAAATGGCTTCGGTTATGGAAGCAACAAACTACCAAACTGCACACAATTAAAAGTTCCACCAACCGATGGATTAACAGCTCTTTAAAAAGAAAAGAAGAAACAATATTAAAACCGCATGCGTATCGGACACGCGGGACTAACCCACGGATACTTAATTGGCCAAGGAAGAAGCTGCTCCTTTATGTGAAGCTTGCGGTGTAAGACTGACCGTGAAACACATATTAACGGAATGTTTCAAGTACGAACAAGACAGACAAAGGATCGGAATCGACGTGACACTCGGCACCGCACTGGGACCAGAAACCGAGGACAATATCAAGATGATAAACTTCTTAAAATCAACCAACTTATACAATTCAATTTAAATGTTATGTTCACTTTTTATAGTTCTTAGCTATTAAAATACGATAAATACAATGTACCCCTATTGTAATCAACTTATGGCCACAGATGCCGGGTTGTATTTAAGATCAAAAAATAAAAAAAAAACATAATAATAAGTATAATATATGTATTTAATATTACGCCTTAAGTACGGTTCGAGGGTTCGGGAAATAGGTTTAAAAATTATAATTGAATACGATATAATAATATTTTGAATTTTTTATGTAGAAAAAATTCAAAATTTTATCGACAACTGACAAGAGTATAAGTACATATATAAATAGGTATAATTTTTTTTTTTTGTGCATAATTTAAATAATTTAATATCGTATTAACGCTAGACAACCGTTTTAGATTCTGAGCGAAGCGAAGAATGTATTGGTTTTACAATGAGGGGTGATTTTTTTTTGTTTTTTTTTTTTTTTTTTTTTTTTTTTATTCTGAAGACATTTTTACTACCCGAAATAA
>JAIUCT010010702.1:0-14501 GCA_021307375.1 Tetraneura akinire | reverse complement strand
GAACCGTTTTTTAAATTTTTCTACAAAATATTGAACATTGAATATTTTATAAAATTCTCGTTTTTACGTATATAATGTTTGATAAAATTGTCAATTTTTGGTATTAAGGTCTGAAAATTTTATTGAAGTATACTTACATATTAATTAACATCATACTAAAATATTAGAAAAATCCCTAATCTAAATTTTTTTTTATAGCTGTTTTAAGTTGATATTTTTAGTTCAAACGAAAATTATAATCTGACTGAACTTCGCTCAGAATCGTTTTTTCGAATGCAATGGTTTATCATTGCATTCAAATTATAAATAAAATTAAACGCTATGGTTCGCACACCTGTATCCTGTGCGGCAGGAGTATCAGCTCATCTTTTTTTTTTATTATTATTAAAAGTATATTATATATAAACTACAAAGTAAATGATAGATATGGAAATTTATTTTTTAACTATATGACAAGGGTATAGCCTTTAGAAAAGAAGAAGAAGAAGAGAGTAAAAATTAAAATTGAGCGTTTATTGTGTAATTACTAATTAGTATAATTACAAAATATGGTTTATAACAATATATAAAAAAAAAAAACGAATAGATAATAACGTCGTGCGTGAAATAGCGTAATTCGAGATTAAAACATCACAAGTACAAAAGTCTGTTGTATATTTATACGATGAATATTAATATTATATTGTTATCTGTGGACAATATAAGTGGCCGTTCAGAATATTAAACTAATTCCCGCGGTAAAGATACATAATAATATATATACGTATGTGCGAATAATAACGTAATAAAGGATATATAATAATATTTTAATTCTGATATCGAACTAATCGTTTTATTATTCGTTTGAATATTATATTTTATATTTTACATTTTTTTTTTTTTTTTTAAATATATTATATTATATATTAAGCTTGTAACATAATAAATTGTGTGATCCGAATCCGAAAAAAAAAGAAATATATCAAAATGAACAGAAACGATATAACGTATTAATATAATGATATTGAGGTTCGTATAGTTCGTATACGACTCGTATAAAGTGAAGGATATCTGTCGAACGCCATATCGTTTAGAAATTTGTTTTAATTAAAGATTTATATTCTATATTATCATCGAGTGGTATATGAGATACAACGTTATTTTTTTTAAATAATATTATTATTGTTTATTGCGCCAATTTGATAATAAAACATAATTTGTTTTTACGTTATAATTTATTATAATACACGCGCGTCTATTATAAATTATAAATATTTTGTTTTTTTTTTTTTTATATATTTTTGACTTTATATATTTAACACCCATTTCTGCATTTAAGTCTATATTATATGTGGCCCAATATGATAAACCGAATTAATCGTCGTCATACGCCGGCGAAAATATTTATTCTCAATTTTAAATGATAATATATAATATATTTATATTAATATTATATATTCTGTTGTCGACGTATATTATACGATTTTGTAGAACATAAAATATTATTTTGACGTAGGTATATGAGTTACGGGCAATATGTGAACCGGTGCGATATTGAATTGGCTGCCAAACTCAGGTAGCCGATATTTACAAGTAAATTTCCAAAGGTCTCACAAAACCACACCAGTATCAGGTTTATAGGGTAGGTATTAGCTAGGTATGCCGTAGTCCCTTGGGGTTTGGGGTGTAGGTGTAGCCACAATCTCTCGACGTAGCGAACTATCCCTTTCACTTGAAAACTATGTAAACTACTTTGGTCTTTTATTATAATGGTAGTTATTTATTTTTATTTTTTTAATATGGTACACGTAATGCTCAGGGCAGGTCTTTATTGCCCGCCACATATGTATATATATTTTGCTGATACTTATATATTATTATGAAATCGTTGAAATTGTACGAGTATGATAATGTTATAATATATAAAAAACTAAATACTATTTACGATTCAAAAAACTGTTTACACGATATATTATTACGTGGTAACAATTATTATAACAGTTTTGTATAGGTAGTATAAAAGTGTGTAATACGAGTGTAATATTTTACTGAATTTCGAAATATAGGCGTGGAATAAAACCATCTACGGCGTGCATATACACAAAAATAATTATCTTAAATTTATTCGACTTTTTATCTGGACAATTGCAAAAAAAAAAAAAAAAAAAAAAAATGTAATTTAATCGCGAATCATTTGTAATACGATATAATAGTTTATGTATATCAACAGCCTTGTATATATCACGATATTCAAAAACAATTTTTTATTATTTTTTATTTTTTTATTTTTACACACAAATAAACCACCTATCATCTATAACTATTAATAATATTATTATATTTCCTGTTTGACGAATCATTATATACATTCAAACACTTACAAAAAAAAAAAAAAAAAAATTATGTATTTAAACAATTCATAATTTCACCGTGTTACAATAATTATATTATATTAATCTTGTCGACGTTAATTTTTTATAATGTTGTTTTACATTTGACATATTATACACATAAACAGTTTAATATAGCTGAGTAATCATAATTTCCAAAAGTCGACTGGGCTTACGTGCAAATATGTTTACGGCGCGTAATATTATTAAAATATATACCTATTAATTATATTATTATGAATAACGTCGCGAAATATTACGTCGTGTCAAATTCGTATCCGGATTAATAAGAAGAAATGCCGTGGGAACGAAAATGTATGCAATGTTGAATAATAATATATCATGACAGTGGCGAATTTAGGATTTTTTTTTTTTTATGATGGACGCTAATTTTTCAATAATAGCCCCAAAATAATTATTAAGGAATAATATTACTACTTAGATATCTACCGCGTGTGTCACACCGTACATTATAAGTTATATAAAATTACATTATAATTTATAACATTTTATGTTATTATGATATATTTGTATTTTTTACTAAACGAGAAATAAAAATAGTATTTATGTATACACTGTCTATTTATAGTATAAGGCAAATTGCTTATTGATAAGTCAGTATTACAATGAAAAATATGTTTGATGTATTTTTTACGGTATGTGTTAATATACCTACATTTAATTAGACCTGTTATAATTACAATCATGATATTATAATAAGTATGAAATAAAAAATATTATATTTATACATTTTTTAACATTATATTATAAATTTATAATACATGACATAAACATAATATACTTATTTATATAAATATTAATTTTATATAAAGAACATGTTGAAAATAAAAAAAATGTGTTACCTACACGTTTTTAATTTTATGAAAGTAAGTGAATTACGATATTAGGAAGTAATATATGAAGTCAAGTTATACAAAAATTTAAATACAATTTTATTATAAAATCACGTTTAATATTTTTCATATAAAAAACTACGATATGTTATACATATATAATATATTTATATAGAATATAAGTATACACCTAAGTATAAATATTATCTATAAATTAATTAAATTCACAAATGATGTCATATTGTATTTTTATATTGTACTCATTGCATTAAATCGCGAGTACACGTTTGAAAATTAAATAATATATACCTATACCTACTGAATATTTTAAGATTATGAACATTCAACGACGTTAAACGGTCGCTGCAGTGTAAAAAATACCTCCATAAAATTATAGATTTATAAAAATATGATATTTGCGGTATTCCTATTATTTTATAATGCAGTCTAAAATGATATAAAATTATCGACACACTATTCGTTGTACATACTTTAATACAGGAATGATATACGCGCTTATACCATATTTATTTTATAATAACAACAATGTCAATACCGCATATAATATAGAAAACTGTATGATTCATGCGTGAAAAAATATATTGTAGTTTTCATATTAAAGTAATAAATTAATGTACGTTTAAAAAAAATGCATTTATTGGTTATCAATGCTATATAATAATATATATATATTATGTGTGTGTGTGTACTTATTGTGGAAAAATGTAACATTTTTTAAATAAATCGTACACTTTCATCATATAAGTTATCATATCGTACATATATTGTGTATAAAATGTATTATATGATTATAATTATAATAATATATCTAACTATGCAAGTATAATATTATATGATAATTATTTTTATTTGTACCAATGTTATATACAATTAATATTTATATAGGTATATATATATTATATATTATAATTAATTAAAATTAAAATTTTTTTTTTTTTAATAAAATATTATGTTAATTAATTAAAATTAATTATTATTAATTAATCGATATTGAGTAAATTTTTTGCATAATATTATATAATATTTTCACGAAATTAGCATTTTTATTTATTTTTTATTCAATTTATATCGTGACAAATTAAACAGCAGCTGATGTCATTACTACCTATATGTACCTACAGCAAAAAACTTACTACCCGTCAATGTTCTCGCATAAAAGTTTCCTAAATATCACACCTGTTCTCTGTTCAGGTCGGCAATTGAGATTAGAATAAGTACGAAATTTATTTGTATATACCGCTGCACCCTTCAACACCGTCTTGCGACGTGTTAATACAAGGGCGGACACACGGGGGCAATAAGGGCAATTGCAAGTTGCGTTCGCAAAAAAAGGGTTTAAATATTCCATTTATAATTAACTTAAAAAAATGTCTTACATGCAAATTATATAGATAAGCTGTTGTGTATCCATAAACATTTAATTATTTTCCCATTGAAAATTGTCTATTTATACTTTATTGAAATATCTATCGCCACTGGTGATCATCTAGTATCTACAATCGGTTATATATATTTCCTTTTGAACCCCAGCGACAAAACGCATACAAAGATATACTGCAATATGATATTATTCAATACATGTTATACGAATATACAATATTCTAAAATTGATGCTATTAAAACATTAAATATTGCAAGTCTAAAACAATAATCGGTATGACTATAATTTCTATGTTGAGTTTTAATAACACAATTCACATTAATTTTATAATTTACAATATTTTTATTCATTGATATAATGTGTATTGTCCCCCTTCAGGACATCTGTATCCGTCCTTGTGCTAAAATATTGCAATATTAATTCACGGTCACCATCGGTCAGGAACGCACACACACACACAAACACATCATTATCTCAATATTATTTATCCAATTATTAATTATTATTTTTGTATTATATTGAGGAAAATGCTCGTTCAAAGATCTGTGATATTATGAGTTTGTGAAATTATTATTGTCGTGTATAAACCGTATTGTACTGTTCGTGTGTTTTTAACTGGTCGTGTACGTATATTCTGTTTTATGCGTAAAGAGCTCAAAATTATTATTTGTATTTTTTGCTTCGTCGTCTGTAACCTGTAAGTATATAACATCTATCATCGTATGTATTAGGTTAAGTTCAAAGAGCCACATTATTATTATTTATTGTTATTTATTGAAGGTGTTAATCATTGGAGATTTATATTGTATCGGTGCGAATCGCCAAGTTTATTTAAACGTTTTAATAATTATATTTATTTATTGTTGGCGCTAATCGCCTATTATTTATTTATTACCTAATATATGTATTCGTTGTGCCAAACGGACAGTATAATTGAATATTTTATTTATTATATATTAGTTACCATTGGTATATTTTATTGTTGCCACATAGACAGTTGTTATAGGGGGGGGGGGCGAAATAATTTTTAAACCCATTTGTTAGGTTATAGGTTAAATAAAATAATATTTCACAGTTTCACGCATATATAAAATAGGTAGGTAACAAAAATAATGTTCTGTATATAATATTAATTTTTTTTTTATGTTAAAAATTTCTTCATATCTTATGATAAAGAGACGTAGAAGTTAAATTATAAATTAATATATTCCACGGATCACAGGGGGACGAGTGCCCCTATCGCCCCCTACAGGTACGCCAATGCCACTGCATATCTATCATATATTATATAGGTAATAGGAGGTATACATCCCGGTCGTATAAACACCAAAAATATATACGATGAAAATAGGAACGTGCGACATTTTCTTTAGAATTGCGTACATATTATAGAAAAATGGTCATATTTTTAGAGTTCGTTTAAAATTGTCGAATTTTTACCGCGTATAGATTAATAATTAATGCTATAATAACAATATGTTTGTCTTATCTCCCAAGTATACGAACGAATGAATTTGTGGTTTGATATGATATATAATATTATAATAAGGGAATATATAGCTGATAATATTCGTATTATTTCGTATGTTATTTTTGTTTATTAGTCATAATTCATAACATTAATATTTAATTAAATGTATAATATGAATAATAAAACGGTATTATAATAATTGTCGTATATTATACACATCGTTGTGACGATAATATAATATAATAATTAATATTATGTTAAATATGATAATTATTTAATTATTCTTTATAATATTATTATATTATATTATTATTATAACGCACGATATTATATAAAATATGAAATACGCGACGGCATCAACTGATATTATTATATTGTGTTTTTTTTTTCAATCTCCTACACGTATACGCAGGTATCTTTAATTTACGTCACCATCATATTATAATAAATATATTATATTATATACGTTATATCATAATAATATTATTATAATAATTAATAACCATCGTATTATAATATTATAGTGAGTTACAGTATAATATTGTGACGTGTACAATAATAATATATTCCATATACAAATAACGCCTACTATACGGAACCGCAATGGAAATATTAATATCATTTCAAAAGTATCATATTATCACGTTATAATATTATGCGTATATATCAATGTATAATGAAACGCTCTAAAAGTCACATGTTCTTTTCACACCTGTTTTTTTTTTTTTTTTTAATTTACACAGTTTCGTTTATTTTACGTTTTGTTTTTTTTTTCGATTTCAAACCGCATATATATAATAGGTGTGTATATATATATATATATATACGTTGTCTGTATTTACATTTTTACAGTCTCACGAACGAGGCATAAACAATAACAGCTTTTTACGTCGAATTTCATTAGCGTGGGATCACATATAGGGTGTCTTCGAAAGACGAAAGATCCGAAAAATTTCAATATATATACCTATTATTACTATTTTTCAAGAAATTCTTTTTTTTTTTTTTTTTGTTAAATCATCAGCCCTAAAACAATTTTATGTAAGGAATTTAAATAAAGTATTAGATTTTATTATAAGAGGTCAATAACAAGTCATATTTTAATAGTTTTGAATATATAATATATATTATATCTATACGAAAAAATTAGTATCTATATATAATACAATTAAATTTGTATTAATAATTCATATTTGATATAGTTATGTTTGATGTATATGTATAGTTGTATGTTACAATTTTTGAAATTTTTTTTTTTTTTTTATTTTAATACTTGTTGTAATGATCATTTAGATTAATCGCAAGTAATTAAACTATACGACAGGTATGTTGTACGTAAACAACGTATATAAATATAATGGATCGATATTTAAATAATGAAAAAATAATATACATTTAATAAATTTGTTTGCACAAACGTTTAAAGAAAAAATTAAAACCTATAAAACAATCACTTTAAACTTTATTTTATGAAGAAAAAATAAAATTTCAATTAAAAAATTTGTATACGAGTACAAAAAACGAAATCTTACAAACAAATCTAGATAATATCGCTTAGATCTATAAAATCGCATGAGTCATATCATACATACTAGTATACATAGGTATATAGACATATAGTAGGTTTTTTTATACACTTATTTAAAATATAATATATCTTATTAGTTTATTACATTCTGCATAACGTTTTCAGTGCGTGTTTATGACTTTAAATTTCATTTATTCACACATAATTATATTATGCCAAATTACTTATAAAACGAGTAACTCGTACACAATATTATATAGCCTATAGGTATGTATATATGCGTCCAAGTCAAATATAATCAACATTGAGTCATATAGATAAACTTATCAATCGCGATAGGAGATTAAGAATATTGATACGTTTCATTCTGGTAGACACCGTTTGGCGATCATTTTATTTCTGAAAAATATTAAATTCTATTATATCTGCTTAATAGTTCCGTGGTTTATAGGTCATTCCCCTCCTTCTCATATAATGATATATGTATTATATTTTATATATTTACATAATGTGAACTGAATGCGTCATTCAATGATTACACCTATCAGTTATCGCACCTTCATACATTTTAGCATTATTAAATTAAATGTAAATTTTACACTGAAAATTAAAAAAAAAAAAACAATAATTATCAAGTTAAAAACACGCAAAAATAATATTTTACAAACAATATTTGTATACGTAGGCGTAATTTTCATTATACGCGAAACAGTTAACTGTTTGTTATATAATGTTACATGTTAAATGTTAATATTATAATAAATTAGTTAAGATTTTCTAAATGTCTTATATTAACCAGTTATTATGAATAATAATAATCGACTTTATAGTGAATATAATAAATGTTTCATATTTTTATAAAATAATCATTCTAATCTTCTATTATATAAAATTATCACTAATTTTTGGTTAGAATGATATATTGTGCATAATAACCATTTTCGATGTATATTGATATATTGTATTAACAAAAATTGCTAACCGAAATACCGAATTCTATCTGATCTTGTACAGTTGCACTGGGATACCTAATGTTATCCTTATCGTATATTGTCGTGCGTCGTCGTCGATGATCGAAATTTAGAAAATCTTAAATAATTTATCTTATGAACATTGAACAGTAACATATCAAATATAATTTATTATATTAATATATATATATATATTAGGGTGGTCCTTATTTTTTAACTTTCAAAATTTCAAGCCAGGTACTCGCCATTTTGTTCATTATACTAAGTTAGTAATTGGGATTAAATTTGGTCATGATGACTCACCCCCTTCACGTGCCTCAAGAGGGTTGAAAATTTGCCATAGAGGGTAGTTTTGTAGTTTTATGAATTTAACTCGAAAACTATAGTTCTTAGCTAAAAATGTATAGAAGGTTAATTATGTATTTTAATATTGTGCATAAGAAATATATTTATAAAATTTTTTGTAAGTCCGTAATTTTCCAAGAAAAATAGTAAAATATGAAATATTTTATTTATTTTGCAAAATATTTTTTTTATATTTATTCAGGTGTATTTGATAAAATATTAAAAATACAATAAAATTTCTTACATACAAATTTCTTACAATTTAATTTCCTAAATAATGCGATTGCTAAATTTTGAGTGGAGTGACCATTTTATTATATTATTTGGTTTATACCTATAATATAATCATAATAATTTCGGAAATACCTGTAATTACCTATCATTAGCAAATACATAGATTTATCATCATTTATAGTAATAAGAATATTTTTTGACGATAACCATGTGTTGAAAATAATTTATGAGCACTTTACTTTATCATTATCAAAATCAGTGTCGTTAACTACCTATAATTTAGATATAATTATATTAAATTTAAAATTGTTTGTTATTCTACGAGTGTTCGGCGGTGTAGTTAATCGTATAGTGATTGTAGTAGTGTTCATTGTAAAATATTGTTTAAAATTGTTTTTACATATAGTATAAGTTTTAATTTAAATATTTAATTATGCCAAGACAATTAATTTTCTTGGTCGGTGTTATGAAAAATCAAATAACTGGTAGTAAGCTTCCATCAAAAAGAGATATTTTGAGTGTTCTCTTTTACAATATGCGTATAGTCAAACTAACATTACACGATAGTGCTAGTCTTGTGTTTGATGAATGTCAAATTTTTTGGATAAAAGCGCGTATACCTATTCAAGATCGATCAAATTGTGTTACAAAAATTAAAAAACTCTATGATGAATGGAGAAAATTAGATAAAAATAAAAATAGAAGTACTGATACACAAAAAAAAATTATGAATACGTTTGAAGATAATTTAAATGACTTATTTGACATTGCGCACAGTAATGCATTAAATACTATAAAAATTCACGAAGATAAATTATTTTTAATAAAACAACGTGAAAAAGGACGTCATGGATGTATGATGGGTATAGATTCAAAGTTAACCAGTCTTGAATTTCGACAATCTTATTTAGAAGAACAAAAAGCTAGACAGAAAGAAAAACACGAAATTGCATCGAAATCAACAGGTAGTTTATATAATTATTCTATTTCATAATTATATTTTTAAAATTAATGTAAAATAATAATTTTTAAATAACTACTTTCAAAAACAATGTTTCTAAGGACTTTTTATATTACAGTTGTGTCTATGGACTATATATCAGATGAAAACATCACTGATGAAGAGGAAATTATAAATTTTGAAAGTGTTGGCCCATCAACAATCAAGCGAGCAAGAAAGGAAGTTATAAACAACCGTTTATCGGCTGCATTAGACAAATGTAAAATAAGTGACCTAGATGCCGTGCATATACTTACAGCTGCAGCTGAATCGTTTAATGTCAATACCAGTGAGTACATAATTAATAGATCTTCAATTAAAAGAGCTCGAGAAAAGTGTCGTGAACAATTATCCGAAGCTATAAAATCTAATTTTTTAAATGTAAATCTACAATATTGCGTTGTGCATTGGGATTCAAAATTACTACCCGACTTAACAGGAAGAGACACAATAGATCGTCTCCCTGTGATTATTACAGCTCCTAATGTTGAACAATTATTAGGAGTTCCACAATTATCATCTGGGAAAGGGAATGAAATATGTTCGGCTGTATATAATACTTTAAACGATTGGTGTCTATTAGATCAAGTAGAAGCTTTTGTATTTGATACTACTGCATCAAATAGTGGCCGTTTAAATGGTGCATGCATTCTTCTTGAACAAAAGTTAAACCGAAATATTTTATTTTTTGCTTGTCGTCACCATATTTTTGAAATCGTTTTACAAGCTGTTTTTGCTACATCAAAAATATCTGTTATGTCTGGACCTGATATTCCATTGTTTAAACGATTTAAAAATAACTGGGTGAATTTAGATTTACGTAATTATCATACATGGACATCACACCCAGATGTATTTGAAGAATTAAAATATGTAGTAGAAGATGTTTTATTATTTTGTACAAAAAGAATTGAAAATAATTATCCAAGAGATGACTATAAGGAATTTATAGAACTTGTCATGATTTTTTTGGATAAAACACCTCCACGAGGTATACATTTTCGACCACCTGGTGCTTACCATTTAGCCCGATGGATGGCAAAAGGGATATATTGTTTTAAAATATTGTTATTCTATCAGCAATTTAAGCTCTCGACAATTGAAATAAGAGGTTTACAAGAAATATGTTGTTTCATTGTAAAATGTTATTTAGAGGCGTGGATATGTGCTCCCGATCCAATAACAGCTCCACTTAATGATATAATTTTTTTAAAAAAATTGGTTGATTATACAAAATATAATAAAAAAATAGGAGAAGTAGCAATAAAAAAATTTATCAACCATTTGTGGTACTTAAATGATGAATGTGCAGTATTTTCTTTATTTGATGATAGAATTGATAATAATACTAAATCTAAAATGGCAAAACGGATATTGGAAATAAATGAAGAAGAAATAAATGCTGACGAACAAGAAAAAGATTCTAAAAAAAAAATTGCTTTACAATTTGATGACGTTCAACATTTTGTGTGTAAAGATCTTCCATTGGAATTAATATCAAATAAATCGATACAGTTTTTTCAAAGATTTCGTATTTCTCCGGACTTTTTACATAAGGATCCAAGTTTATGGAAAATAACCACCGAATATAAAGAAGCAAAGGATATTATAGCTACATTAAAAGTTGTCAATGATAGTGCAGAAAGAGGTGTAAAATTGATGGAGGAGTTTAACAGCAAATTTACGAAACAAGAGGAACAGAAACAATACGTGTTACAGGTAATTTTTTAGTATTTTTTGAAATTGGAATAATTAAGAATTTATTAAAATTTGTTATTTATAATTTTAGATTGTTCAAGTTTATAGGAAGCAATACCCGGGATTCAGTCGGGAAGTTTTAAAACAAACTTATAACAAATAATTAAAATACATTTCGATGTAGAAAATATATTGTATAATAAAATTAAAAAATTATTATTAAAAAAATCTATTTTGCAAAATAAATGAAATATTTCGTATTTTACTATTTTTCTTGGAAAATTACAGACTTACGACAAATTATGTAAGCATATTTTTTATGCGCAATATTAAAATACATAATTAACCTTTTATACATTTTTCGCTAAGAACTATAGTTTTCGAGTTAAATTCATAAAACTACAAAACTACCCTCTATGGCAAATTTTCAACCCTCTTGAGGCACGTGAAGGGGGTGATTCAACATGACCAAATTTAATCCAATTTACTTACTCATTATAATGAACAAAATGTCGAGTACCTGGCTAAAGAATATTTAAAAAAAAAATCTCCTTCTATAACTAAGGACCACCCTAATATATATATATAATAAAAGGGTGGATTTTAATGAATTAAAAACTAAGTAATACATTCTCTATGAAATGTTGAAATATGCTTAATAATATAGCTTATAAAACATCAATTTATGCCAAAAATATTATAACATGCACTAAGATAACAATTATAAAATATACCTTAAAATATCAAAATAGGTTTTATTATGTAAAATAAAATAAAAATATTGAAAATTATGTAAAAACACGTAATTTAACTATATTTAAGTATAATAGATAACACCGTTAATAAAACAATACAATATAATAATATATGTAAAAATTATATAAAAAGATGCGTAGGTATACATATTATAATAAAAAATATAGGCGGTATACCTTATTATAAAATAAATTAAACAACACAATTTTCTTCTTTTATAATGATGTGATTTAAACTGAAAAAAATATGATATAGATATTAATCAATAAAAGTAAGCCGCAGAATAACTATATAGTATATGCTTTAATTTTAATATAACAAAAATATAGCTTTTCAAGTAAAAAAAAAAAGTTCGAATTATGCAAGTATATTATGCGATATAAAATGTTTACATTATATTACACAGGTCATATGAAATAAATGTCCGTCATACTCTGTAATTTTTACTGTCAAAGGAAAGAAATATGCTAATAATGCATTAACATCCTAACCGCCCTTTACCTATATTATATAATTAATATTATACTTACTAATAAACGTTTGTATAATTTCCGTGTATCTTCAAGAATTTTATCCGTTTGAATATACAACTTTATGTTACAATATTAATTGTGTATTATATTATATATTGTTATCATTTTATCTACGACAATATCATTTAACAGACCGCCGTCTTGTTTTGGAAACAAATTCGTTTGTATTTTATAACCATAATACATATAAATCCTGCGAATGTTTTCTCAAAGTTTGTTGTTTTTTTTTTTTTTTTAATCCTTTAATTATTGTAAGTGTAACATAAACGGATGAACTGTACATATTACTTAATATATTACGTATTACACCCAAACATTTATAATATTCGTCACGTGTAAAAACGTCTATATACGAAAGGGGTATACGATTAACGATTATGTTATTATAATATATATTATGAAATTATGCGAACACGCGGGTCTCGACAAAAGCAATAATATTTCACTTGGCAATCAAATTACACACACAAGTGGACGTCAATGAATAATAATATAATAATAATATACGTGGGCCACATGTTGCTCCTTGCTTGGATTTTTAAATTTTATACGATAAAGCGATTTCGCAACTAATTAGACGTTTGAATTTATTATTATACCAGAACCAAACGTCGTGCAGCACACGAAATACTATTTTATAACAACACAAGTGATGATGGGGAAATGTCCGTTAAAGATTATCGTATACTATATACTATATAATATAATATATACTTATATGATTGGTATATATACGTTTAGGGGTTGGCACCCTCCAACATAACATATAATAATATTTATACCCAACCCTTCGTCATATTATAAGTTCTCAACAGCCGACATATTAATTATTATTATGTTATTACGGCGTCACGTTACGTAAGTCGTAACTTTAATGTGCAATTTAATATTATATAATAAAAATAATATAAGTATAGGTAGATAATATTATTTTATACCGCGCGCGATATAATTGATTTTGTTTTGGTAATTTCCGCATAATATTATTGTTATAATATATTTAATAAGTATATATAATAATATCATCCACTCAATTATTATACTCGACCGAATTTCAAGTTCAAAATTTATGCGTATAGGCAATAAGAAAAATTATCAACTTTGCCAATAGGTAAATTAATTCATACGAGTTTTTTTTTTTTAAATAATTATATTAAAATGACTTCGTTTATATTTTCAATAAGTTATATATAATAACAATACAAAGAATTTGCGAACAAAAACGATTAGTCCGTTGAAAAATATAATTATAGAATTTAATTCAAGTATAAATTCCTTTTACACGCGTACAGTTTTTTTTTTTTTTATAATATATTGCATGTAAGTAATATAATATATCT
>JAIUCT010010701.1:0-14493 GCA_021307375.1 Tetraneura akinire | reverse complement strand
GAACCGTTTTTTAAATTTTTCTACAAAATATTGAACATTGAATATTTTATAAAATTCTCGTTTTTACGTATATAATGTTTGATAAAATTGTCAATTTTTGGTATTAAGGTCTGAAAATTTTATTGAAGTATACTTACATATTAATTAACATCATACTAAAATATTAGAAAAATCCCTAATCTAAATTTTTTTTTATAGTTGTTTTAAGTTGATATTTTTAGTTCAAACGAAAATTATAATCTGACTGAACTTCGCTCAGAATCGTTTTTTCGAATGCAATGGTTTATCATTGCATTCAAATTATAAATAAAATTAAACGCTATGGTTCGCACACCTGTATCCTGTGCGGCAGGAGTATCAGCTCATCTTTTTTTTTTATTATTATTAAAAGTATATTATATATAAACTACAAAGTAAATGATAGATATGGAAATTTATTTTTTAACTATATGACAAGGGTATAGCCTTTAGAAAAGAAGAAGAAGAAGAGAGTAAAAATTAAAATTGAGCGTTTATTGTGTAATTACTAATTAGTATAATTACAAAATATGGTTTATAACAATATATAAAAAAAAAAAACGAATAGATAATAACGTCGTGCGTGAAATAGCGTAATTCGAGATTAAAACATCACAAGTACAAAAGTCTGTTGTATATTTATACGATGAATATTAATATTATATTGTTATCTGTGGACAATATAAGTGGCCGTTCAGAATATTAAACTAATTCCCGCGGTAAAGATACATAATAATATATATACGTATGTGCGAATAATAACGTAATAAAGGATATATAATAATATTTTAATTCTGATATCGAACTAATCGTTTTATTATTCGTTTGAATATTATATTTTATATTTTACATTTTTTTTTTTTTTTTAAATATATTATATTATATATTAAGCTTGTAACATAATAAATTGTGTGATCCGAATCCGAAAAAAAAAGAAATATATCAAAATGAACAGAAACGATATAACGTATTAATATAATGATATTGAGGTTCGTATAGTTCGTATACGACTCGTATAAAGTGAAGGATATCTGTCGAACGCCATATCGTTTAGAAATTTGTTTTAATTAAAGATTTATATTCTATATTATCATCGAGTGGTATATGAGATACAACGTTATTTTTTTTAAATAATATTATTATTGTTTATTGCGCCAATTTGATAATAAAACATAATTTGTTTTTACGTTATAATTTATTATAATACACGCGCGTCTATTATAAATTATAAATATTTTGTTTTTTTTTTTTTATATATTTTTGACTTTATATATTTAACACCCATTTCTGCATTTAAGTCTATATTATATGTGGCCCAATATGATAAACCGAATTAATCGTCGTCATACGCCGGCGAAAATATTTATTCTCAATTTTAAATGATAATATATAATATATTTATATTAATATTATATATTCTGTTGTCGACGTATATTATACGATTTTGTAGAACATAAAATATTATTTTGACGTAGGTATATGAGTTACGGGCAATATGTGAACCGGTGCGATATTGAATTGGCTGCCAAACTCAGGTAGCCGATATTTACAAGTAAATTTCCAAAGGTCTCACAAAACCACACCAGTATCAGGTTTATAGGGTAGGTATTAGCTAGGTATGCCGTAGTCCCTTGGGGTTTGGGGTGTAGGTGTAGCCACAATCTCTCGACGTAGCGAACTATCCCTTTCACTTGAAAACTATGTAAACTACTTTGGTCTTTTATTATAATGGTAGTTATTTATTTTTATTTTTTTAATATGGTACACGTAATGCTCAGGGCAGGTCTTTATTGCCCGCCACATATGTATATATATTTTGCTGATACTTATATATTATTATGAAATCGTTGAAATTGTACGAGTATGATAATGTTATAATATATAAAAAACTAAATACTATTTACGATTCAAAAAACTGTTTACACGATATATTATTACGTGGTAACAATTATTATAACAGTTTTGTATAGGTAGTATAAAAGTGTGTAATACGAGTGTAATATTTTACTGAATTTCGAAATATAGGCGTGGAATAAAACCATCTACGGCGTGCATATACACAAAAATAATTATCTTAAATTTATTCGACTTTTTATCTGGACAATTGCAAAAAAAAAAAAAAAAAAAAAATGTAATTTAATCGCGAATCATTTGTAATACGATATAATAGTTTATGTATATCAACAGCCTTGTATATATCACGATATTCAAAAACAATTTTTTATTATTTTTTATTTTTTTATTTTTACACACAAATAAACCACCTATCATCTATAACTATTAATAATATTATTATATTTCCTGTTTGACGAATCATTATATACATTCAAACACTTACAAAAAAAAAA
Source organism: Tetraneura akinire (assembly GCA_021307375.1). Lineage (NCBI taxonomy): Eukaryota > Metazoa > Arthropoda > Insecta > Hemiptera > Aphididae > Tetraneura > Tetraneura akinire. Next base: position 12,127 of record JAIUCT010010701.1, on the reverse strand, counting down.
AAAAAAAATTATGTATTTAAACAATTCATAATTTCACCGTGTTACAATAATTATATTATATTAATCTTGTCGACGTTAATTTTTTATAATGTTGTTTTACATTTGACATATTATACACATAAACAGTTTAATATAGCTGAGTAATCATAATTTCCAAAAGTCGACTGGGCTTACGTGCAAATATGTTTACGGCGCGTAATATTATTAAAATATATACCTATTAATTATATTATTATGAATAACGTCGCGAAATATTACGTCGTGTCAAATTCGTATCCGGATTAATAAGAAGAAATGCCGTGGGAACGAAAATGTATGCAATGTTGAATAATAATATATCATGACAGTGGCGAATTTAGGATTTTTTTTTTTTTATGATGGACGCTAATTTTTCAATAATAGCCCCAAAATAATTATTAAGGAATAATATTACTACTTAGATATCTACCGCGTGTGTCACACCGTACATTATAAGTTATATAAAATTACATTATAATTTATAACATTTTATGTTATTATGATATATTTGTATTTTTTACTAAACGAGAAATAAAAATAGTATTTATGTATACACTGTCTATTTATAGTATAAGGCAAATTGCTTATTGATAAGTCAGTATTACAATGAAAAATATGTTTGATGTATTTTTTACGGTATGTGTTAATATACCTACATTTAATTAGACCTGTTATAATTACAATCATGATATTATAATAAGTATGAAATAAAAAATATTATATTTATACATTTTTTAACATTATATTATAAATTTATAATACATGACATAAACATAATATACTTATTTATATAAATATTAATTTTATATAAAGAACATGTTGAAAATAAAAAAAATGTGTTACCTACACGTTTTTAATTTTATGAAAGTAAGTGAATTACGATATTAGGAAGTAATATATGAAGTCAAGTTATACAAAAATTTAAATACAATTTTATTATAAAATCACGTTTAATATTTTTCATATAAAAAACTACGATATGTTATACATATATAATATATTTATATAGAATATAAGTATACACCTAAGTATAAATATTATCTATAAATTAATTAAATTCACAAATGATGTCATATTGTATTTTTATATTGTACTCATTGCATTAAATCGCGAGTACACGTTTGAAAATTAAATAATATATACCTATACCTACTGAATATTTTAAGATTATGAACATTCAACGACGTTAAACGGTCGCTGCAGTGTAAAAAATACCTCCATAAAATTATAGATTTATAAAAATATGATATTTGCGGTATTCCTATTATTTTATAATGCAGTCTAAAATGATATAAAATTATCGACACACTATTCGTTGTACATACTTTAATACAGGAATGATATACGCGCTTATACCATATTTATTTTATAATAACAACAATGTCAATACCGCATATAATATAGAAAACTGTATGATTCATGCGTGAAAAAATATATTGTAGTTTTCATATTAAAGTAATAAATTAATGTACGTTTAAAAAAAATGCATTTATTGGTTATCAATGCTATATAATAATATATATATATTATGTGTGTGTGTGTACTTATTGTGGAAAAATGTAACATTTTTTAAATAAATCGTACACTTTCATCATATAAGTTATCATATCGTACATATATTGTGTATAAAATGTATTATATGATTATAATTATAATAATATATCTAACTATGCAAGTATAATATTATATGATAATTATTTTTATTTGTACCAATGTTATATACAATTAATATTTATATAGGTATATATATATTATATATTATAATTAATTAAAATTAAAATTTTTTTTTTTTTAATAAAATATTATGTTAATTAATTAAAATTAATTATTATTAATTAATCGATATTGAGTAAATTTTTTGCATAATATTATATAATATTTTCACGAAATTAGCATTTTTATTTATTTTTTATTCAATTTATATCGTGACAAATTAAACAGCAGCTGATGTCATTACTACCTATATGTACCTACAGCAAAAAACTTACTACCCGTCAATGTTCTCGCATAAAAGTTTCCTAAATATCACACCTGTTCTCTGTTCAGGTCGGCAATTGAGATTAGAATAAGTACGAAATTTATTTGTATATACCGCTGCACCCTTCAACACCGTCTTGCGACGTGTTAATACAAGGGCGGACACACGGGGGCAATAAGGGCAATTGCAAGTTGCGTTCGCAAAAAAAGGGTTTAAATATTCCATTTATAATTAACTTAAAAAAATGTCTTACATGCAAATTATATAGATAAGCTGTTGTGTATCCATAAACATTTAATTATTTTCCCATTGAAAATTGTCTATTTATACTTTATTGAAATATCTATCGCCACTGGTGATCATCTAGTATCTACAATCGGTTATATATATTTCCTTTTGAACCCCAGCGACAAAACGCATACAAAGATATACTGCAATATGATATTATTCAATACATGTTATACGAATATACAATATTCTAAAATTGATGCTATTAAAACATTAAATATTGCAAGTCTAAAACAATAATCGGTATGACTATAATTTCTATGTTGAGTTTTAATAACACAATTCACATTAATTTTATAATTTACAATATTTTTATTCATTGATATAATGTGTATTGTCCCCCTTCAGGACATCTGTATCCGTCCTTGTGCTAAAATATTGCAATATTAATTCACGGTCACCATCGGTCAGGAACGCACACACACACACAAACACATCATTATCTCAATATTATTTATCCAATTATTAATTATTATTTTTGTATTATATTGAGGAAAATGCTCGTTCAAAGATCTGTGATATTATGAGTTTGTGAAATTATTATTGTCGTGTATAAACCGTATTGTACTGTTCGTGTGTTTTTAACTGGTCGTGTACGTATATTCTGTTTTATGCGTAAAGAGCTCAAAATTATTATTTGTATTTTTTGCTTCGTCGTCTGTAACCTGTAAGTATATAACATCTATCATCGTATGTATTAGGTTAAGTTCAAAGAGCCACATTATTATTATTTATTGTTATTTATTGAAGGTGTTAATCATTGGAGATTTATATTGTATCGGTGCGAATCGCCAAGTTTATTTAAACGTTTTAATAATTATATTTATTTATTGTTGGCGCTAATCGCCTATTATTTATTTATTACCTAATATATGTATTCGTTGTGCCAAACGGACAGTATAATTGAATATTTTATTTATTATATATTAGTTACCATTGGTATATTTTATTGTTGCCACATAGACAGTTGTTATAGGGGGGGGGGCGAAATAATTTTTAAACCCATTTGTTAGGTTATAGGTTAAATAAAATAATATTTCACAGTTTCACGCATATATAAAATAGGTAGGTAACAAAAATAATGTTCTGTATATAATATTAATTTTTTTTTTATGTTAAAAATTTCTTCATATCTTATGATAAAGAGACGTAGAAGTTAAATTATAAATTAATATATTCCACGGATCACAGGGGGACGAGTGCCCCTATCGCCCCCTACAGGTACGCCAATGCCACTGCATATCTATCATATATTATATAGGTAATAGGAGGTATACATCCCGGTCGTATAAACACCAAAAATATATACGATGAAAATAGGAACGTGCGACATTTTCTTTAGAATTGCGTACATATTATAGAAAAATGGTCATATTTTTAGAGTTCGTTTAAAATTGTCGAATTTTTACCGCGTATAGATTAATAATTAATGCTATAATAACAATATGTTTGTCTTATCTCCCAAGTATACGAACGAATGAATTTGTGGTTTGATATGATATATAATATTATAATAAGGGAATATATAGCTGATAATATTCGTATTATTTCGTATGTTATTTTTGTTTATTAGTCATAATTCATAACATTAATATTTAATTAAATGTATAATATGAATAATAAAACGGTATTATAATAATTGTCGTATATTATACACATCGTTGTGACGATAATATAATATAATAATTAATATTATGTTAAATATGATAATTATTTAATTATTCTTTATAATATTATTATATTATATTATTATTATAACGCACGATATTATATAAAATATGAAATACGCGACGGCATCAACTGATATTATTATATTGTGTTTTTTTTTTCAATCTCCTACACGTATACGCAGGTATCTTTAATTTACGTCACCATCATATTATAATAAATATATTATATTATATACGTTATATCATAATAATATTATTATAATAATTAATAACCATCGTATTATAATATTATAGTGAGTTACAGTATAATATTGTGACGTGTACAATAATAATATATTCCATATACAAATAACGCCTACTATACGGAACCGCAATGGAAATATTAATATCATTTCAAAAGTATCATATTATCACGTTATAATATTATGCGTATATATCAATGTATAATGAAACGCTCTAAAAGTCACATGTTCTTTTCACACCTGTTTTTTTTTTTTTTTTTAATTTACACAGTTTCGTTTATTTTACGTTTTGTTTTTTTTTTCGATTTCAAACCGCATATATATAATAGGTGTGTATATATATATATATATATACGTTGTCTGTATTTACATTTTTACAGTCTCACGAACGAGGCATAAACAATAACAGCTTTTTACGTCGAATTTCATTAGCGTGGGATCACATATAGGGTGTCTTCGAAAGACGAAAGATCCGAAAAATTTCAATATATATACCTATTATTACTATTTTTCAAGAAATTCTTTTTTTTTTTTTTTTTGTTAAATCATCAGCCCTAAAACAATTTTATGTAAGGAATTTAAATAAAGTATTAGATTTTATTATAAGAGGTCAATAACAAGTCATATTTTAATAGTTTTGAATATATAATATATATTATATCTATACGAAAAAATTAGTATCTATATATAATACAATTAAATTTGTATTAATAATTCATATTTGATATAGTTATGTTTGATGTATATGTATAGTTGTATGTTACAATTTTTGAAATTTTTTTTTTTTTTTTTATTTTAATACTTGTTGTAATGATCATTTAGATTAATCGCAAGTAATTAAACTATACGACAGGTATGTTGTACGTAAACAACGTATATAAATATAATGGATCGATATTTAAATAATGAAAAAATAATATACATTTAATAAATTTGTTTGCACAAACGTTTAAAGAAAAAATTAAAACCTATAAAACAATCACTTTAAACTTTATTTTATGAAGAAAAAATAAAATTTCAATTAAAAAATTTGTATACGAGTACAAAAAACGAAATCTTACAAACAAATCTAGATAATATCGCTTAGATCTATAAAATCGCATGAGTCATATCATACATACTAGTATACATAGGTATATAGACATATAGTAGGTTTTTTTATACACTTATTTAAAATATAATATATCTTATTAGTTTATTACATTCTGCATAACGTTTTCAGTGCGTGTTTATGACTTTAAATTTCATTTATTCACACATAATTATATTATGCCAAATTACTTATAAAACGAGTAACTCGTACACAATATTATATAGCCTATAGGTATGTATATATGCGTCCAAGTCAAATATAATCAACATTGAGTCATATAGATAAACTTATCAATCGCGATAGGAGATTAAGAATATTGATACGTTTCATTCTGGTAGACACCGTTTGGCGATCATTTTATTTCTGAAAAATATTAAATTCTATTATATCTGCTTAATAGTTCCGTGGTTTATAGGTCATTCCCCTCCTTCTCATATAATGATATATGTATTATATTTTATATATTTACATAATGTGAACTGAATGCGTCATTCAATGATTACACCTATCAGTTATCGCACCTTCATACATTTTAGCATTATTAAATTAAATGTAAATTTTACACTGAAAATTAAAAAAAAAAAACAATAATTATCAAGTTAAAAACACGCAAAAATAATATTTTACAAACAATATTTGTATACGTAGGCGTAATTTTCATTATACGCGAAACAGTTAACTGTTTGTTATATAATGTTACATGTTAAATGTTAATATTATAATAAATTAGTTAAGATTTTCTAAATGTCTTATATTAACCAGTTATTATGAATAATAATAATCGACTTTATAGTGAATATAATAAATGTTTCATATTTTTATAAAATAATCATTCTAATCTTCTATTATATAAAATTATCACTAATTTTTGGTTAGAATGATATATTGTGCATAATAACCATTTTCGATGTATATTGATATATTGTATTAACAAAAATTGCTAACCGAAATACCGAATTCTATCTGATCTTGTACAGTTGCACTGGGATACCTAATGTTATCCTTATCGTATATTGTCGTGCGTCGTCGTCGATGATCGAAATTTAGAAAATCTTAAATAATTTATCTTATGAACATTGAACAGTAACATATCAAATATAATTTATTATATTAATATATATATATATATTAGGGTGGTCCTTATTTTTTAACTTTCAAAATTTCAAGCCAGGTACTCGCCATTTTGTTCATTATACTAAGTTAGTAATTGGGATTAAATTTGGTCATGATGACTCACCCCCTTCACGTGCCTCAAGAGGGTTGAAAATTTGCCATAGAGGGTAGTTTTGTAGTTTTATGAATTTAACTCGAAAACTATAGTTCTTAGCTAAAAATGTATAGAAGGTTAATTATGTATTTTAATATTGTGCATAAGAAATATATTTATAAAATTTTTTGTAAGTCCGTAATTTTCCAAGAAAAATAGTAAAATATGAAATATTTTATTTATTTTGCAAAATATTTTTTTTATATTTATTCAGGTGTATTTGATAAAATATTAAAAATACAATAAAATTTCTTACATACAAATTTCTTACAATTTAATTTCCTAAATAATGCGATTGCTAAATTTTGAGTGGAGTGACCATTTTATTATATTATTTGGTTTATACCTATAATATAATCATAATAATTTCGGAAATACCTGTAATTACCTATCATTAGCAAATACATAGATTTATCATCATTTATAGTAATAAGAATATTTTTTGACGATAACCATGTGTTGAAAATAATTTATGAGCACTTTACTTTATCATTATCAAAATCAGTGTCGTTAACTACCTATAATTTAGATATAATTATATTAAATTTAAAATTGTTTGTTATTCTACGAGTGTTCGGCGGTGTAGTTAATCGTATAGTGATTGTAGTAGTGTTCATTGTAAAATATTGTTTAAAATTGTTTTTACATATAGTATAAGTTTTAATTTAAATATTTAATTATGCCAAGACAATTAATTTTCTTGGTCGGTGTTATGAAAAATCAAATAACTGGTAGTAAGCTTCCATCAAAAAGAGATATTTTGAGTGTTCTCTTTTACAATATGCGTATAGTCAAACTAACATTACACGATAGTGCTAGTCTTGTGTTTGATGAATGTCAAATTTTTTGGATAAAAGCGCGTATACCTATTCAAGATCGATCAAATTGTGTTACAAAAATTAAAAAACTCTATGATGAATGGAGAAAATTAGATAAAAATAAAAATAGAAGTACTGATACACAAAAAAAAATTATGAATACGTTTGAAGATAATTTAAATGACTTATTTGACATTGCGCACAGTAATGCATTAAATACTATAAAAATTCACGAAGATAAATTATTTTTAATAAAACAACGTGAAAAAGGACGTCATGGATGTATGATGGGTATAGATTCAAAGTTAACCAGTCTTGAATTTCGACAATCTTATTTAGAAGAACAAAAAGCTAGACAGAAAGAAAAACACGAAATTGCATCGAAATCAACAGGTAGTTTATATAATTATTCTATTTCATAATTATATTTTTAAAATTAATGTAAAATAATAATTTTTAAATAACTACTTTCAAAAACAATGTTTCTAAGGACTTTTTATATTACAGTTGTGTCTATGGACTATATATCAGATGAAAACATCACTGATGAAGAGGAAATTATAAATTTTGAAAGTGTTGGCCCATCAACAATCAAGCGAGCAAGAAAGGAAGTTATAAACAACCGTTTATCGGCTGCATTAGACAAATGTAAAATAAGTGACCTAGATGCCGTGCATATACTTACAGCTGCAGCTGAATCGTTTAATGTCAATACCAGTGAGTACATAATTAATAGATCTTCAATTAAAAGAGCTCGAGAAAAGTGTCGTGAACAATTATCCGAAGCTATAAAATCTAATTTTTTAAATGTAAATCTACAATATTGCGTTGTGCATTGGGATTCAAAATTACTACCCGACTTAACAGGAAGAGACACAATAGATCGTCTCCCTGTGATTATTACAGCTCCTAATGTTGAACAATTATTAGGAGTTCCACAATTATCATCTGGGAAAGGGAATGAAATATGTTCGGCTGTATATAATACTTTAAACGATTGGTGTCTATTAGATCAAGTAGAAGCTTTTGTATTTGATACTACTGCATCAAATAGTGGCCGTTTAAATGGTGCATGCATTCTTCTTGAACAAAAGTTAAACCGAAATATTTTATTTTTTGCTTGTCGTCACCATATTTTTGAAATCGTTTTACAAGCTGTTTTTGCTACATCAAAAATATCTGTTATGTCTGGACCTGATATTCCATTGTTTAAACGATTTAAAAATAACTGGGTGAATTTAGATTTACGTAATTATCATACATGGACATCACACCCAGATGTATTTGAAGAATTAAAATATGTAGTAGAAGATGTTTTATTATTTTGTACAAAAAGAATTGAAAATAATTATCCAAGAGATGACTATAAGGAATTTATAGAACTTGTCATGATTTTTTTGGATAAAACACCTCCACGAGGTATACATTTTCGACCACCTGGTGCTTACCATTTAGCCCGATGGATGGCAAAAGGGATATATTGTTTTAAAATATTGTTATTCTATCAGCAATTTAAGCTCTCGACAATTGAAATAAGAGGTTTACAAGAAATATGTTGTTTCATTGTAAAATGTTATTTAGAGGCGTGGATATGTGCTCCCGATCCAATAACAGCTCCACTTAATGATATAATTTTTTTAAAAAAATTGGTTGATTATACAAAATATAATAAAAAAATAGGAGAAGTAGCAATAAAAAAATTTATCAACCATTTGTGGTACTTAAATGATGAATGTGCAGTATTTTCTTTATTTGATGATAGAATTGATAATAATACTAAATCTAAAATGGCAAAACGGATATTGGAAATAAATGAAGAAGAAATAAATGCTGACGAACAAGAAAAAGATTCTAAAAAAAAAATTGCTTTACAATTTGATGACGTTCAACATTTTGTGTGTAAAGATCTTCCATTGGAATTAATATCAAATAAATCGATACAGTTTTTTCAAAGATTTCGTATTTCTCCGGACTTTTTACATAAGGATCCAAGTTTATGGAAAATAACCACCGAATATAAAGAAGCAAAGGATATTATAGCTACATTAAAAGTTGTCAATGATAGTGCAGAAAGAGGTGTAAAATTGATGGAGGAGTTTAACAGCAAATTTACGAAACAAGAGGAACAGAAACAATACGTGTTACAGGTAATTTTTTAGTATTTTTTGAAATTGGAATAATTAAGAATTTATTAAAATTTGTTATTTATAATTTTAGATTGTTCAAGTTTATAGGAAGCAATACCCGGGATTCAGTCGGGAAGTTTTAAAACAAACTTATAACAAATAATTAAAATACATTTCGATGTAGAAAATATATTGTATAATAAAATTAAAAAATTATTATTAAAAAAATCTATTTTGCAAAATAAATGAAATATTTCGTATTTTACTATTTTTCTTGGAAAATTACAGACTTACGACAAATTATGTAAGCATATTTTTTATGCGCAATATTAAAATACATAATTAACCTTTTATACATTTTTCGCTAAGAACTATAGTTTTCGAGTTAAATTCATAAAACTACAAAACTACCCTCTATGGCAAATTTTCAACCCTCTTGAGGCACGTGAAGGGGGTGATTCAACATGACCAAATTTAATCCAATTTACTTACTCATTATAATGAACAAAATGTCGAGTACCTGGCTAAAGAATATTTAAAAAAAAAATCTCCTTCTATAACTAAGGACCACCCTAATATATATATATAATAAAAGGGTGGATTTTAATGAATTAAAAACTAAGTAATACATTCTCTATGAAATGTTGAAATATGCTTAATAATATAGCTTATAAAACATCAATTTATGCCAAAAATATTATAACATGCACTAAGATAACAATTATAAAATATACCTTAAAATATCAAAATAGGTTTTATTATGTAAAATAAAATAAAAATATTGAAAATTATGTAAAAACACGTAATTTAACTATATTTAAGTATAATAGATAACACCGTTAATAAAACAATACAATATAATAATATATGTAAAAATTATATAAAAAGATGCGTAGGTATACATATTATAATAAAAAATATAGGCGGTATACCTTATTATAAAATAAATTAAACAACACAATTTTCTTCTTTTATAATGATGTGATTTAAACTGAAAAAAATATGATATAGATATTAATCAATAAAAGTAAGCCGCAGAATAACTATATAGTATATGCTTTAATTTTAATATAACAAAAATATAGCTTTTCAAGTAAAAAAAAAAAGTTCGAATTATGCAAGTATATTATGCGATATAAAATGTTTACATTATATTACACAGGTCATATGAAATAAATGTCCGTCATACTCTGTAATTTTTACTGTCAAAGGAAAGAAATATGCTAATAATGCATTAACATCCTAACCGCCCTTTACCTATATTATATAATTAATATTATACTTACTAATAAACGTTTGTATAATTTCCGTGTATCTTCAAGAATTTTATCCGTTTGAATATACAACTTTATGTTACAATATTAATTGTGTATTATATTATATATTGTTATCATTTTATCTACGACAATATCATTTAACAGACCGCCGTCTTGTTTTGGAAACAAATTCGTTTGTATTTTATAACCATAATACATATAAATCCTGCGAATGTTTTCTCAAAGTTTGTTGTTTTTTTTTTTTTTTAATCCTTTAATTATTGTAAGTGTAACATAAACGGATGAACTGTACATATTACTTAATATATTACGTATTACACCCAAACATTTATAATATTCGTCACGTGTAAAAACGTCTATATACGAAAGGGGTATACGATTAACGATTATGTTATTATAATATATATTATGAAATTATGCGAACACGCGGGTCTCGACAAAAGCAATAATATTTCACTTGGCAATCAAATTACACACACAAGTGGACGTCAATGAATAATAATATAATAATAATATACGTGGGCCACATGTTGCTCCTTGCTTGGATTTTTAAATTTTATACGATAAAGCGATTTCGCAACTAATTAGACGTTTGAATTTATTATTATACCAGAACCAAACGTCGTGCAGCACACGAAATACTATTTTATAACAACACAAGTGATGATGGGGAAATGTCCGTTAAAGATTATCGTATACTATATACTATATAATATAATATATACTTATATGATTGGTATATATACGTTTAGGGGTTGGCACCCTCCAACATAACATATAATAATATTTATACCCAACCCTTCGTCATATTATAAGTTCTCAACAGCCGACATATTAATTATTATTATGTTATTACGGCGTCACGTTACGTAAGTCGTAACTTTAATGTGCAATTTAATATTATATAATAAAAATAATATAAGTATAGGTAGATAATATTATTTTATACCGCGCGCGATATAATTGATTTTGTTTTGGTAATTTCCGCATAATATTATTGTTATAATATATTTAATAAGTATATATAATAATATCATCCACTCAATTATTATACTCGACCGAATTTCAAGTTCAAAATTTATGCGTATAGGCAATAAGAAAAATTATCAACTTTGCCAATAGGTAAATTAATTCATACGAGTTTTTTTTTTTTAAATAATTATATTAAAATGACTTCGTTTATATTTTCAATAAGTTATATATAATAACAATACAAAGAATTTGCGAACAAAAACGATTAGTCCGTTGAAAAATATAATTATAGAATTTAATTCAAGTATAAATTCCTTTTACACGCGTACAGTTTTTTTTTTTTTATAATATATTGCATGTAAGTAATATAATATATCT
>JAIUCT010010700.1:0-53188 GCA_021307375.1 Tetraneura akinire | reverse complement strand
TATTATTATTATTATTATTATTATTATTATTATTATTATTATACATGAATACATGATTGTCACTGGACAAATCACAATTTTGTATATTTTTCTAGTTTTATAGGTCATAACAATTTTCATTATATTTGTCATTGAGAGATTTACAAATGGAATCATTTTATTTACATTCATATAATAATTATTATATTCATAAATTAATAGGTACCTAATTATAAAACGTAACATAATTTCTAAATCTAATAACATTTATATAGGAATAGGTATATACTAATTTTACTAATTTTATACATATTTTTTAATGTTAATTTCACAATAGCAATTATAGCATTTAACAATAATTAATTATTAGTACCTATATTAGAATTTTGAGAATCAATTTTGTAAAAGATTTATAAACTGAGTAATTTATAATAATTTCTTACGCAATAGTTACAAATTATCCTTCTGAGGACCGTAACTTAAGGAGACCGGAAAAAATATATTTTTTTTAATAAATAATACAATCTACTATACTAAATACTAAATACTATATACTAAATACTATACTAAATACTAAATACTATATACTAAGTACTATATACTAAATAATACAATCAAGTACCTATAATAAATAATAAATATGCTTATTAAGTAAATGACTAAAATATTTTTAATCGGTAATTTTATTCATAGGGTATCCTAATAAAATAATAATTAACTTAATATTTATAATTACTAAAACTAAGAATTTTCCGTCAATTGACTTATCAAATACGAACATCATTCAAGTGTGCGGGAGATTATTTAATTAGATATACATTTTTCTCATCATTCTCGTATTACCACAGGTCTATACTTATGAATTTATGATGACTATAAGTAGTAATAAACGTAATGTTGTTATTTGTTTTAATTGTACCTACTCGTAATATTGAGTTATTAATTCATTCAAATTGTTTAAAGTGAATAATATTTAAATTTAATAATAATATATTCTATTATGTCATATTAATCTATATTAATAATTAATTATTAAATGTTAATAATTATCGTATGACCGTATGAGTGTGAACAATTTAATTTCATAATATAATCTTCGGACGTTTGTGTTTTATTGATTAATAGATATGCCAGAAAAAAAAAAATTCTGTGTTAGAAATAAACTTGCTGACAGTTTAATTTTAGTTATAAGCGGTAAAGAACGTATAGTAACTGAAGAATTTAATTCTATAACGTTGACCTGCAGACTGCAGTAAGTAATTAAATATAGGTATTCAAAATGTTTACATATAAAATTATGTTCTTATCTAGAATCTAGATAAGTAGATAATTATAATATTTATAATTTATTATTATTATTATGGGTATATAAATCTATTAAGTCATAACTATTATTACATCAAGCGTAATAAAAACAGGAAACCAATAAACCATAGGCCCATATAAGGCTCTCAAATGGACGTCCCTATAGACCGTTTTTAGGGTGTGAGTGTTGTTAAATCTATTTCAACTCGATAACTTATATGTATAAAAATTAAAAGCTAGTAAATACGTATTTAATTTTATACTTACGTTAACTTCCTCTCCTTTGTAACGAGGTTCATACCACAATTATGATGTTTAAAAAATTCTATGGAGGCGAGGGCGACTTGAGAACGCCTCAATTATCAACTTGATTGTTGTATGGTATATATTTATATTATTTTGAATTATTTACTTAATTACTTAATATATGATATCAAATGTAATAATATAGAAATGATCTCATTAGTGAAATAATGAATCAAATGACGAATGACGATGTAATGAAACTGATTAATTATTGGCTCAAAAAAGCAATTTGAGACGGCTGACTGTTACGAAGAAGAAGATTAATTTATATATTTAAATACTTTATTTTATTGTTTTATATTATATATAAATATATATTTTTTTTTTTTTAAATAAAAGTAATTTAATATATTTTATTTGTTTTATGTAAATTCATATGCATACATAGGTATTCAATGGGAATTTATTAAAATATAATTATTATATTTGTTCAAAAATAAATCAAAATTCATGACGCGTGCTAAAAAATAAAAATAATATTTGTACTATTAATATACCTGATTTTTTTATGTAGCCATAATTATATTATATATATAATTAAGTAAGTACAATAACAAATAAAAATGTATGTATTCTATATTGTTTTTGCATAAAAATAAAAATATACGAGTAATTATTATTAAAACTATATATATAATTAGTAAAATAGATAAAGTATCTAAAAACGTAGTAATAATGCATAAAATGGTATATTATAATTTATAATTATTGGAAATTTGAAACTCTCGAGTACGTACATCTGTCCAATCCTATATAATAAATTATAATGATTTATATATTTTAGATTCTGAGCGAAGCGAAGAATGTACTCGTATTGGTTTTACAATGATGTGTGTCTTTTTTTTAAATTAAAAATTTTTTTTTTTATGTCTGAAGACTCTTTTTCTACCCAAAATAATGCTCCGATTTTCACGAATATTATATAATATGGTTTATCATTGTATTCAAATTCCAATTAAAATTAACCACTATGATTTGCACACTTGTATCCCTGCGCCAGGAGTATCCCTTCCCTTGCTCTTTTATTTTCTTACATTCATAATTTCATAATTTCATCATTCATCTACAGTTATTGAAATTTGAAATATTTACTAGAGATAAGTCAATATATAGTCATTATAAAATAATGTATAGCGTAATTTATTGACAGTGAATTTTAATAATATAGTTTTAAAAATTCATATCATTGTAAATTTATTTTACGTGATTTTAGGTTTAAATTATTATCTATATCTATACAAATTGTCAAATTAGTAAATTACATTATTATAAGACAAATTATATGATTACATTCAATCATAAGACATAATGTACAAATTAATTAATTAAATAGAATAAAAAATTACCTATTCATTATTATTTATAAGACAAAAAAAAAAAAAAAAAAAAAAAAGATTAAAAACGAAATTTAACGAAAACGTAAAATTACGAGTTAATTCAATTTAATTTTTTTTTTATAGGAATATTATTGTTTAATGATTAGTAATAAAATAATTAAATAACTAATAATAATTTACATAATATGTTTACTTTAGTGATAATTTTATTGTGTAAAATTTATTGTATAATAAATTGATTGTAAACATTAGTCATAAATAAAGTATATATAAACAGTGGTTAAGTATATTTAAGATTTTGTCATGGAGGGGGGATACGTATGGGAAAGTATTAAATTTACCCCAAAGGAGATGTATAGTCAGGTAAAAAGCAATTGTATTTATCAAAACATATCACTTGAAAAAAGAGCCGAAGGGGGGATTTATCACCCTAATTCCCCCCCAGTAAATACGCAGCTGTATAACATAATTATTGAGCTTGACACAAGAGGATCGATTTTCAAGTATACAGGTAATAATTTTATATATCGATTCCGCACGTATATTCATAATAATTAATAATAACTATACGTATTATAAGACATTTACGCGAATTGTGTATAATTTTCGCGCGATAATTTTATTTTTTTTTTTGTTTTTTTTAATACAAACGTCCGATTAAAATTATTTTTTAATATTCGAATCTTACCGTATAACACGCGTATATAACGTGCTCGGGGATAAATTCGTTAAAAAAAATTACTAGAATTTTTTTCTCTTCCTAACGTGTTATATACGTTATTTATTAAAATTGTAAATATATTCTTGGACGTTCCGTTCCCGTCTATAGGTACATAGTATAATACATAATACATATTATTATATTATAATTATTAATATCGTCGTTGTTGTGCATTATACTGAAATGTACGCGCATGGGCACATCGCACGCGGAGGATATTTTTAAAATATCCGAACCTCCCTAGTCCCTTTAACGTCCGCGGATGACTCATATTATTATCGGTGGGCTCGCGGCTCGTATGTATTTGTCGCCCGACCAACAGCTTACACGTGCAGACAAACCGACACGTGCGCGTAGTATTCAACACCGCCGCCGGTGTATACACAATATAAATTATAAAGAACGTTTGTGCGATAAAAAGCTGTCGCGTCACTATTATATTATCAAATATAATAATATCATATTCTTATCCGACCGCAGATAAATACGCACTCGCGTACTTATTACATCCGATACTTTGATATTATATTTATTACGGTATGCATATAACGCGTACAGTGTGTGTACGTTCATTATGGACGAAAGAATAATCGAGAATAAAAACAAGGGGAAAATTTAATTACGAAAAAAACAAAACAAAAAAAAAAAAAAACATTGATATTCCAACGCACACTTGATTTCAGTTTCGACTTTCAATCGAAATCACGTAATATTTATATCCGTTACAAATGTAATATTGAAAACGTATTTTAATAAAAATTAATTGTTTCAAAATCATAATGAAAAAAAGATGAGCTGATACTCCTGCCGCACAGGATACAGGTGTGCGGATCATAGCGTTTAATTTTACTTAGAATTTGAATGCAATGATAAACCATTGCATTCGAAAAAACGATTCTGAGCGAAGTTCAGTCAGATTATAATTTTCGTTTGAACTAAAAATATCAATTTAAAACAGCTATAAAAAAAAATTGAGATAAGGGATTTTTCTAATATTTTAGTATGATGTTAAGTAATATGTAAGTATACTTCAGTAAAATTTTCAGACCCTAATACCAAAAATTACCAATTTTATCAAACATTATATACGTAAAAACGATAAATTTACGAAATATTCGAAGTCCTATATTTAGTAAAAAAATTTAAAAAACGGTTCCCAAATTTTACCACATATATATAATAGCTATGTGAACACCCAAAAAAATTTTCAAGTCTCTAACTTAAAAATTGCCCGAGTTATCGTGAAATATAGAAATTGAATTCGTCAAAATTTCATTTTTCGTGAAAAATGCCGTTTTTTCGTCATTTTTTCGAAGTTTTTTCTACCGCTTATAGTCAATTTTGAAAAATTCGAAAAATGACCTAAATAAAGTACCATATACATCCACTTTTACATCTGAAACTCTCTATTCGTGAAAATCGAAGCATTATTTCGGGTAGTAAAAGTGTTTTCAGAATATTTATTTATATGTATGGATTCTAAAATTTTCGTTTTCCTAAAAATATCAACTTAAAACGGCTATAAAAAAAAATTTTGACAATGGATTTTTCTAATATTTTAGTATGATGTTAAGTAATATGTAAGTATACTTCAGTAAAATTTTCAGACTAAAATACCCAAAATTGACAATTTTATCACACATTATATACGTAAAAACGTGAATTTTACGAAATATTCAAAGTCCTATATTTTGGAGAAAAATTAATGTAACAGTTCCAAAATTGTACCACATATATATAGTAGCTATGTGAACATCCAAAAAAAATTTCAGGTCTCTATCTTAAAAATTGCCTGAGTTATCGTGAAATATAGAAATCGAATTCGTCGAAATTTCATTTTTCGCGAAAAATGCAGTTTTTTCGTCATTTTTTCGCCGTTTTTTCTACCGCATAGCGTCAATTTTGAGAAATTCAAAAAATGACCTAAGTAAAGTACCAACTACGTCCACTTTGCTACCGGAAACATACCCTATTCGTGAAAATCGGAGCATTATTTCGGGTAGTATTTTTGTACACAGACATAAAAAAAAAAAAAAAACAAAAAATAATCACACATCATTGTAAAACCAATACATTCTTCGCTTCGCTCAGAATCTAAAATTATAAATAGCATAACAATTAAAAATTATTATTAGAAAAAAAAAAAATACTACCTAATGATTTTCTTTGTTCGTTGAATATACGAGTAGAGGTATATGAGTAAGTTCATGACTAAATAACTCCTTAGTCATTTATTTAGTCATGAGTAAGATATAAGTACATAATTATTATTAAATAATATTTATATTATTATACATTGAGTCTAATTATAAATTGTAACAAAGACGAGCTGATGCTCCACCATGGTTAGGTCAGGTTAACTTCCTACACCATCACAGGTCACCGAATACTGGTGTGGTGTGATGGATAGGATATAGGTATGGAAAGGGTAGTGTTGTATTTTGAATATAATTTGAATGTATTATCGATTTCGAACGAATAGGTCAGTCACATAATATGGGACATGGGTATTGAATATTGATTATAAATTATAAATTATTGATTAAAATTTTCACATAGAATTATTAAAATTCATATACCTACTCGTTTAAATTTAGATATCAATGTAAAAGATCCGAAATTTTATCACGTTTATATAAAGTACATAATATGCGAACGCTCAAAAACAATGTCAATAGTCTTTAAATTCAAGATTGACCGAGGTATCGTAAAATATTCAAATCGATTTCACCAAAATTTCAGTTTCTGTGAATATTACTGAATTTCGTCATTTTTTAAAAAGATTTTCCTTCCGCATAAGTTCAATTTTGAGAAATTCGTAAAATGACCTAAATATAATTATATCAACTGATCATTTTTCTAATGGAATCATAATGGTATTCGTGAAAAGTGGAACGTTATTTCTAGTCGAAAAGTGTGTATAGGTATCATAAAAAAATCTTTAAATATATTTTCATGTATTTGAATTTTATAATTTTAATAAAAATGTTACATATTATTATCTCTCGCATAACATTTTACTATAACAGTATTAACTGTTATATAAATTTAACTACTTTTGTGTTAAAAACCTCGTTAACTATATATTGCATTGTTAATGATCTAGTATAAGTAGCAGCTATAATTAGTAATATTATTACTCTTTCTATACTGTGTTATTTTTTCATATTTTTAAATAATTGTATAATTATAATAATTTTTTTTAAATTTTTTTTCGTTATTTCCACGTATTAAAATAATAAATATAATCAGTATGACTAAGAAGATAAACGATTTGTAACTTTTTTATGTAATCTATAAATATACCTCTACATGATAACGAATGTCGAATAATAAATGGTATTATAAATACTTTATACTATCGTAATCGTATTATTAATTATTATTATATAATTTATAAAATATTTTTAAATACCTACCTATATTTAAAGATTATTCAGGTTATATCTCGGAGATATATTATAGATAATAAATGTATATATAATACTGCATAAATCGAGTAGTTTTGTAGTTATGTTAAATTAATACGTTATAAATATAAAGATAATAAAGATATAAAAAAACGTAACGATACAACGCGTATATTATGTATTAAATAGAAAAATCAACCTTATAATTTAACTTAGGTACTTGTATATAGAAACGAACTGAAAATTATAATTCCCTATTTGACGCCTAGACCTAACCAAAATAAAATAATATTAAAAATAAGTTTTATTAAAATGAAAAAATAATAGTTTATTATTATACAATCTATACTTAAATTAAAAAAAAAAAAAAAAAACAGATATGTACATATATTTTTGTCGTGTTTTTATGAGTCATATTCAATTAAACAACCAATATGCGTCGTTTTACATTAAATCGATTTTCATAATTGTGTTTACTGTTTAGGCAATCTCGTAAAGTACTCGTGTTTGAAGAAATAAGTATTTAAATACATATTATAAATGGGTAGGTTTTTTTAAAAATACATATTCGAAAAAGTATTTGAAATATTTTGCACGAATATTTATTATTATTAAAATCAAATACTTTTTTAAATACTTTTGATTATAGATGAACACGATTGGTATTTGTCATTCAATATAGTTATTATTATAATATTTCACAATATAATCAATATCTATAAACCTATCACCTAACCCGTGAGTGTTTAAATAAAATAATTGTTATTAGAATTTACTATGACAAAACTAAAATTCTATTGATCATTTATTTTCCTTCCTGTAAAATAGAATAATAATATATTTTAAAAATTAAATAATTAGAAAACAATACACGTACGCACTGCGATGTAAAACATAAAATATTTATTATTGTCAATTACACATGCCGAAATTTATGTTCAATATATATTATCATATAATATTAATTAATTATTTGTAATTATGTAAACTATATTCTGTTTAAAAAAATTAATAATTTAGATTTTAATATTTATGGTTATAATACGATAAATATATTATAAAATGCTGAAAAAAATAATTTTTTTTTTTTTAATTACGCTATAAATGATTTAGTAAATACTTTTTAAATGTATTTTTATTTGTACTCGTATTTAAATACTTTCATTATCAAGTAATTAAATATATATTTTTAAAAAAAAAGTAAATCTTTATTATCTGTATTTAAGTGTATTTTTTACAAGAATAGTAAGTATTATTATATAACTATTATGTAAAATAATAATTTCCTTATATAAATCACTGAAATATATCATTATTATTATAATTTATAATATTGTCCGTGATTTTTTATTTTATTCTATTTATAATATAATACTGTACGTTTCAATTTTGATACAATATCTGCATTAGGGGATGGGGAAACACGGCGTTAAGTGCACATTCGTGTCCCTCTCGATTCGATTCGGGTATTTTTTACGCTTTATATAATATGTGCTATATATAAATATATTGCATGCCTACTTATTCAAGTCAAAAGTAATTTATTTTACGAATCAAGTTCGAAAAATTAGTTCTCATTATTTTCCATATAATATAATCCTACCCCTACGTATATTTCATTTTAGACTTTATATAGGGACGAAATGCGAAAATATTCATATAAATTCAAATATAATTATAATACGAGTAAACGAAATCAATAATAACTATATATGTATATATCTAATATCGTAATTAGACGAAATTTAAAAATAATATGTAATTAATTCTATGATATTAGACGCAATAACGTATGTTTATGCCATCTGCAGGGAATAAATGGAAAATTATAGTAATAATTACAAATTATATTTGGACCCAAGTGTGACAATTCGTTTGGAAAAATTCAAAAATAATTGCCGTGTGCTTATAATTATGTTTATTAATATAAAATTTACCTCGTAAAAAATAGAGTTAAATCTAACTATATACCATATGAATATTCTCGTGCACACATAATTATAATAATAATTTATAATTAAAATCAATAATGGAAAATATTATTTTAGTAAAACAAAGCATAATAATACTGTATTTTATTATTTCAGTCAATACAAATTATAATAATAATTTTACCATTTAAATAAATTAATAGTTAGTGATATATTATTATAATTATATTATGTAAATATTACTAAAACGACAATTTTTTGTTTTAAAATGTGCTTTTACTATAGAAATACCACAGCTGATAATATTATTTTAATATATATATATATACCTAAAACCTAATTAATTGCGCGATATTTATATTTTTAAATTTTTCTAATTTTATATAATTTGTTCATATAAACAAAATTATTATTAGACATGACTGTTGTATTATATTGTGAGAATTATGAATTGTGTTATGTACTAAATTCAGTACGCGAATTTTTTTTTTTTATAGTATGTTTGTGCCGATCGGTACTCCGTATATGAATATAAAAAAAGAATCTTCGAAAGGATTAAAAATTTGAAAAAATAGATACACCAAAACGAATATGGAAACGACTAAACGCAAAAGTTCGTCTTATCGTCCGCTCGATCGTATTGTAAGTAATTGTATAAAAATAATGTTAAACATTCTCATAAGAGAATATATTTTAATTAATAACATAATATTATAATCCAAATTATTTGTATTTTGTATTTTTCCTACGTCCTTTTTGTGTAAGTGTTTGTGGTCGATTACTCGTATTTAGTTTGATGACCGATAATTTAAATTTTAAAACGTTTTATAAATGCGTTCGCGGCAAATCATAATGAATTCATAATATAACTTTTAACATAAATAAATATACGTAACATAATACTAATTAAAAATAATTAATTATAAATTTACAACGTTTATACAATTGCGGTATAAGAGAAATTTGGACCGTATAAAATTTTATTGGTTCACACAGTAATCACGTCGTCCAGTATTTTATCATCCCCCGGAGGAATCTGATAAGGAGATAAGAGGTAAACTGTTAGAAAAAATATTAACAGCGGTTAAATGATAACGTCGATAATTATAAGCGTATATACCTATATATATAATGTAATATGTATACTTTAACCTAAACGTATCAAAAACGCTTCAAAACCATAGATCTATAAACTATAGGTTTATGTTTATGGTTTATGTTCAAAACTCAACAATCAATACGTATATAACGCGCGTATTGGTTTCTATAAAAAGATTCGTGGTCGTGTCCCTCCTGACCTCTGACTTTGAATATATACGCTGCAGACAAATAATAATTATTATTATTATGCGTATATACGGTTTTAATTTTGGAATTAACGTTACGCGTGCAGAAAGGGATTTTAAATATTATTATTATTATTATTATTATATTGCCCGTCGAGGTCTGTATACATCTTTTGTTTTTGTCGCCGACAACGGGGGATTGACCGACCGGAAGAGATCCATTTATGTACACGCCGATTCCCGCGCTCGCTCTCTATTAATACGCAGACCGGCCGACTCTACGCTGTCGGAGATGACTCACGTGTTTCCGTCTTCTTCTGGATGCATATTATAATAATTTACGTATTTATGCCCTCGATCTATGTATTACGATGATGCCCGCGGTGTGTTTTGTTGTTTTTCCTCGTATTTATAAATAGCACGACGACGGCGTCGTTCCCCAGTTTCCCTCGCAATAATCTACTGATCCCGTGAGAAAACAAAGGGCTGGAAAAACAACAACACCGCCAATCGTCGTCGCCGGCGGCAGCAGCAGCGGCGGCCGCCCGACCGGAGATAAACGCGCCGCATTAGGCTTAAACGTCGCGCGCTCCCCTTCCGCTCTTCGGCGGTTCCGAGTGCGTTTTCCGTTTGTCAAATTTATCGTCATTTCTCTCGTACACCGCGACATAGTCTTGTAGTTAGAATAATAAGTATTATATAAGTATTATATAGAATATTTTGTTATCGGTCGAAATTTATCCCGAAAAAATTGGATTATTCCAAATAATAGGTAAGGGAACTGGAAGGATAAATGTATGCAGTATATTTTTATTTTGCGTGAAAATCGTAGCATTATTTCGAGTCGACATAAATAAAAAATAAAAAAAAGCTAATACTCCTGCCGCATACGATACAGGTGTGCGAATAGCCTTTAATTTTAATTAGAATTTGAATGCAATGATAAACCATTGCATTCGAAAAAACGATTCTGAGCGAAGTTCGGTCAGATTATAATTTTCGTTTGAACTAAAAATATTAACTTAGAACAGCTATAAAAAAAAATTGAGACTAGGGATTTTTCTAATATTTTAGTATGATATTAAGTAATATGTAAGTATACTTCAGTAAAATTTGCAGACCTTAATACCAAAAATTGCCAATTTTATCAAATATTATATCCGTAAAAATGAGAATTTTACGAAATATTCAAAGTCAAAAGAAAAATGAACGTAACGGTTCCAAAATTTTACCACATATATATAATAGCTATGTGAACACCCAAAAAAATTTTCAAGTCTCTAACTTAAGAATTGCTTATGAAATGTTGAATATGAAATATTGAAATGTTGAAGCATGAAATATTGAAATCGAATTCGTCGAAATTCCAGTTTTCGTGAAAAATTCCGTTTTTTCTACCGCTTAGGGTCAATTTTGAGAAATTCGAAAAATGACCTAAATAAGTACCAACTACAATACTACATCCACTTTCCAACCGGAAACTTGTGCTGAAATTCGTGAAAATCGGAGCATTATTTCGGGTAGTAAAAATGTCTTCAGACATAAAAACAAAACAAAAAAGACACACATCATTGTAAAACCAATACATTCTTCGCTTCGCTCAGAATCTAAAATGATTGTCCATGGTAATAATTTATATTCGCACGAAAAATAACCTAAATTATCCGGGTATTTTTATTAATCTTCTTCCATTATCTTATCTTCGTTTTATAGGTACGTAGTCGAACAGATTAATGTCGCGTGTGAAATACATTATACGCGTTAACGTTACTTGTTACAATAATCATTTTAATAGTTTGAAAACTTTATTGGCGGAATGCGGACCGTATTATAACGTACAAACACCACAGCACACGAGTACAACAGAATGCATTTTAATACCTTTAGCTGAAACATCTCAATTCTTTCCACACAATTATTTATTATATTTTATTTTGTAATTTTTTACAAAGTTTGTTTTCTTTTAGATATATTATTTATGACGCTACGTGCACTATTCCGCACGGTCGAGAAAATAGTTTTTTTTATATATTATTATTAATTATTTCATATTTTATTTTTAATTTTTATGGAAACGAATTGCGATGCTTTGTGCTACATTCAAAAGAAACGCAAAAATATTTTAAGAATGAAGACGTTGACAATGTGTTTTGGCAAAGGTCGTTTGAAACACCGCGAATCCATGGAACAAGAACAAGGTAACATCACGTTTATATATTAATTTTAATATTGTATTGGTAACAATAATAATTATAATAATAATGATATACCTATATGACTGTATTACTAAATTAAATTATAGACATAATAATTGAATATTTTTTTTTCTTCCAAAACCAAAGACTTTGGTTAGTTGGTAGACAATAACGCCGCATTTTATTAAAATAAATAACATTTTCTAAAACATAATTTTTGTATTTTTACGTTGACAATTTATAGCCAATTATTATGAGGGACTTATAATATTTTATGGTGAGAGCAAGTATATAGTTTATTTTATAGTGTATTCGTATAGTTTAAAGTTTTAAAAAAATACAAAAATGTGCTTTGGCAATATACTCAATGACCAATGGGTGATATTAAAAATTAACCTCTAAAATTAATTTGGGCTTTAAATTTTAAGTTAACTAAACATAATTTAACGGTTTTTTTGTATATAACGTATATATTATTATAATATATATAGCCATAAACTATCAGTTGTCATAAAATGGTGACTGATATTACAAAATACATAACATAATTATATTCATGTACTATAATATGAATAAAAACTAAAATCAAATAAAAATTGTGTTTATACGTTGATAATAATTATCGAAATTATTTCGAAAACGTGTTGTTAGATAATCTTACAATAAGATTTGTACGTAGTGAAAAACAATGTAGGTACAAGACTATAAATACATTCGAGTTGAACGCGTATAGAGATAGAAATGCTGATCGACAATAATTGTTCCCATGACTCGTGTATTTGCCAAATATTTGTTATTTCTGGATTAAGTAAATATTGAAAAACTAATATTACTGACAAACTATTGAATATCCAAACAAGTAGACCGTTTTCACCGCATACATCGTAATACGCTCGTGACAAATGTTTAGGCGTTATTTTGTAAATACACGCGAATCGTGGTAAATAGTGTAAAAACAAAAACAAAAAAAGATTGAAAATACATAAAATAAATGAAAAAAAATATATACGGTTCGAAAATAAAAGTATACCAATATACCATAATATAAAATGTCTAATTTGAATGTATCTTAAAATTAAACAAATTACATTCTTGTTTGTTTAATATATTTTTTTTCTATATACAGTTGTGGAAAACATATACGAGTACTTGTAATAAAATCGTTATAGAAGTCATAATATTCGTCTATAACTAAAATTATTCTAATAACAACCCTGATTAATGGCTAATGTACTGAACTCAAAATTCATATTCATATTTAAAATAGTATCATTTGTCTTAATGTTTTATACGAATGGTTAAGACTCTAAAGTATCGGTTTTAGTTTATATTATTGTGAAAACTGAAACGTTTCGATAATATTTTTACAATTTTTTAATATTGTTCATACGATATTAGTATATTATACTACTGAACACTGAAAATTTTAAACATTTTATAACAGCGTTGTTGATTTTAATTTTAATAAAGTAAAATATTATAATTTATTAATTATTTGTATTCAAATTGAAAAGTGTGATTTTATGAGGCAAGTTCAGTATAATCCAAGCTATAATCCTATAGGTATAGCCATTTTTAAATTTGACGTGCGAGTTAAACACGATATTTGAATGTTTGATAGCATCAGAGCCGGATTAATAAAATGAGTGGTCCTGGGCTAACATATTTTTAGGGGCCTTATCACTTCTTTTTTGTTTTCTTTTACCAAAGTCTTCATAATCGAACATAATTTTTTTACTTAAATTTTGTGCCAGATTCTCATACACATCAAATTTTTTTCTTTCGTGAAATATAAATTGTTGTAAAGAACGAATTAGATCACAACCAGACAGTAAATCTAAGATATCTAACCTAGGTTTCTGTAATTTTTCACTAACTTTATTAAAACGTTCTAAAATAGTTTGCCACAAGACACAGATAAAAGCCGCCTCAAATTTATATGAATGTATCTAACAATAATATAAATTGTTATAATTTATTTTTAAAATTGTACTTGTATAATTGTACAAAAATTACAATTTTATAATTTTTTTGGAGGACCCTCCTTTTTTAGGGGCCCTGGGCTATAGCCCTCTTATCCCCCCCCCTTACTCCGGCTCTGGATAACATAATATATATTATTATTATAGCCCGTCTTTAATTTGATTTATATCATATTATAAAGAAATATAAATAGTTTAGAATTATTTTATTTGACCGTTAATAATTATTTGAAAAAAACATTTAAATTGGGATTCTATATAGTAATAGTAATATTAATATAATATTATCATGAATTCATTCATGACGTATATTGATGTATGTATATTAAAATAAATTGAATTGGTATAAGTAAAATACATAACGCGCGTGATTATGTTATTATTTATAAAACATTGAATCATCAACTGATTATATACTTGATGTCTGAGTTTACATTAAAATAACAATAAACATTATCTATTGTTATTTGTTATGAAAGTTGAGTAATGTTATAATGACAAAAAAAAAATCTTTCAAACAATGACTAAAATTAAAGACAATGTTATTTAATCACTTAAAATAGTTGAGCAATATGTATAATAATATTTTTTAATAATGATAATAATAACAAATTATAAATGTGTATAATTGGCATAATGACATTTTTTATATTAACTTAAATACTATTAAACTTATTATGATATAATTATAGATATGATTTTCTTTTGTAATTTTATTTAATTATATTAAATTTTGAACGAAGCAAAAAATGTATTCGTTTCACAATGACGTTAGTCTTTTTTATGTCCGAAGACACATTTTTTACCCAAAATAATGCTCAGATTTTCACTAATAGTATATGTTTCCAGTTGGAAAGTGGATGTAGATGGTACTTTATTTAGATAATTTTTCAAATTTCTCAATTTTAACCCTATGCGAAAGGAAAAACAATAAAACAAATGATGAAAAACGTCATATTTAATGAAATATGAAATTTTTCAAGATTTCAATATTTCACGATAACTCAAGCAATTCTGAACTTAGAGACTTGAAAATTTTATTGAGTTTTATAGCTGTTTAAAGTTGATATTTTTAGTGTAATTCTTCTTATTATTTCTCAATACTTTTACAATAATGATTAATAAAATAAATAAAATTAAATTAAAATTTTAATTTAAAATTTTAATTTTAATTTTAATTTTAAAATTTAATAAAATTAATATTAATTAATAAAATTTTATTGAAGCTTTCTCGTACCAGTATAATGTACATAGTTTAGTTTGACGTGTTACCAAAATATTAGAAAAATCACAAATATCAATTTTTTTTTCTATAGGTGTTTAAAGTTAAAATTAGTAAAATTGATATTTAAAGTATTTTATGGATTATTTTTTATTATTTTTTTCAATATTTTACAATAATGTTAAATAAAATTGACAAAAAATTTTGAAAATTGTATTGAAGTTCAAATACACGTTACTTAACTCAGTTCTAAATAATTGTGAATATTGTATTTACGATTTTTTTTTTTATATGTAGCTGTTTAAAGGATAAAAATAAGAGCTGATATAGCTGTGGAAGAGATACAGATTTAAAGAGGATCGTGTTGAATTTTGATTAAAATTTGAATGCAACGATAAATCATTACATTCGAAAAACGATTTTGAGCGAAGTACTATCAGATTTGGGTATTTAGGTGACTCATTTAGAGGTTTTATGAGCATAAATAAAATATAAATATAAACATAAAATATAAATATGTAGTACGTAGAAATTGATAAATGTAAAAATTTTAATGGATACGCATACGTTATATTATTATCTGATGAACTTCGCTCGAAATCGTATTTCCGAATGTAATCATTTATTGCATTCAAATTTTAATGAAAATTCAACACGACTTCCACGGCAGTATCAGCACTTAATTTTATTATTTGCATGTATAATATAGGTAGTATTTATTATTTCTTGATTTTTAACCTATATGATGTTTTATAGCTACCTAACAACATATCGATAAATTAAATTATTCAATGATGACGTCCGTCTCTATATTAGATCAATATTGGTATAACGTATGTGTTTAGAGATAATACTAATAATCGAGGGTAGATTTTATTTTTTTTTTTTTTAGGGTAAAGCACCCTTCGAAAATTATACAAGTTGATACAGACATAAAACTAATAATAATAAAAAAAAAAAACACACTGTAATTTGAATCACCATTATTTTTTTATTTGTATTTTTTATTTTATATAATATAATGTTATATTACAAATTGAGTCAATATTTTAAACACACGTTAAACATAATAACTCTATATGTGTTTACAATTGTAAATATAGTATTTAAAATTTTAATTAAAGTTTATATATACTCGTATATATTAATAAAAATGTATAACGATAATTTATTTATGATTAGTCATATTATAATAATATTATATTATTATTTATTTAATATAATTTATAGTTATTCTTATTATATTATTTATACAAACTTACGAATTTTACTTAAACGAGGAATAAGAAAACGTATTTTATGTGTTTTTTTTTTTTTTTTTTTTTATGTTAACTTTTTATTTCTCGTTTCAAACTGGGCATAGTTAAAAAGTTTATCGACGATGATGTCATTTATTAGATTATTCATATTTATAAATTGCATTATAGAAACAATAATACACGTATAGAAGAAAAATGGATGTGTCTGAGTCAATCACACTGTACATAAAACCCGCAATAGACCATTGTAATAATAGTTTATACGGTAATAACTAACATTACACCTTATTATGTAATCGTTTTTATTTCTCGTAAAATAATAGTTAAACCCTAAAAGACCTCATTTTAGTATTTAATTTTTGCCTCTCGCCGTAAACAAATTTATTATCTGTAATGTCTGTGTTTTTCGAACTTCAAACGAATTTAATATTATATTGCTGGACAAAATTACTGTATACGTTATTGGTTATTTAATTATTTTATTGTCAGTTTTTCGGACTTGGTATTACACAATAGGTACAGTACAGGGGTGATCAACTGGCTGACCGCGAACACTTTTTTTGCGGACCATTATCCGAGGAATAGTTTTTAAATTTTTAAAAATTTTATAATATATAAATAAATACAAATTTAATAAGTATGTGTCAAATTCGTATTGGGGAAAATAAATTAAAATTGGGGAAACCAAATGTTGGAAATTTGGAATGGTAATTTAAATTATAAATCCGATATTAAATGTTGTGAAAAATAAAAATATCCAGTGCAAATTTTGAACAATATTGTTTTTCTTTACATCCCAACGCCAACGGTGATTGTAGACTATAGTAGTGAAGCCACGAGCTATCGTTTTCGGTTCTCATAGGGCTGCATAAATAATACACAAATCAATAAATAAATATAATTATAAATACTAATTTAAAAAAATAAATAAATAAAATGTATCTCATAACGTGTGTAAAAATCTTTAAACCTAACAGGGACATGTTTGGTAAGTTTCAAAACGGAATAGAAATTATAGCTGGTGACCCCTGATATAGTTATATCTTATATGTATAATAATGTTCAAATTCGTTTATTATATTTAAAACATAAAACATTCTGGTAACTCGTTGACGTAATAAAATATTTTACAAATTTAAATTTTTGTACTATAAAAGTGATTTTTAATGTTCTCAGAAATATATTATAATATTATAACACAATATTGGCAAGCGACAACTATAGCGAAAATTTAAATTCTAAAAGTAGGTAAAAATGTTCAACTTATAATAAAACGTTTTATTTTTATTCTTCTATTTTAATATTATTTCTAATAAAATAATAACAACTGTATATATATAAGTCATGTATTCGAATATTTTCTGCGTTTTTTTTTTTTTAATTCCACGTCAAATATTATTTTCTACGCGGATCGAATTAGATTTTACACAAAACGTGTCCAAATTTATAATATAACTAAGGAAACGAGAAATACTACATAATCTATGAATAATAATATGTTTAAATAGAACTCGTCCTTCCGTCTTCAACATATGGATACAATATTATAATAATTTTATTTTTACCACAATATAAGGTCAATTATTGTAGAGTAGAGTAGCCTCAAGGTTATTATAGGCCAGCTTGCGTTTTCACGCGGTAATGTTGACAGAAAAATTATTAACGTCATTTCTTCTTACAATGTTCACGCGGTATCTGCGCCAGTTCGGTTCGTGTACTAGTGTAGTGTAGATAGTATAGTGTAAGTAGGTACCTAAAAAGTAAGTGCATTTTAAATAATTTTTTAATTTTTAATGCACATATGTCATATTTTGTAACTGAGTAATTTTTAAATTTAAATTTTTAAAAAAAAAAGAACATTAAATTTTAATAATAACTTAATATGTTAGTTATACCTCGATTTTTTGTTCGAAATGTGAAAAATTTT
The DNA here is from genome assembly GCA_021307375.1 of Tetraneura akinire. Lineage (NCBI taxonomy): Eukaryota > Metazoa > Arthropoda > Insecta > Hemiptera > Aphididae > Tetraneura > Tetraneura akinire. The sequence goes on along the minus strand of JAIUCT010010700.1, from coordinate 34,328 downwards.
AAATTAATTATTGAAATAATCAATTATTAATTAATAAATGATAGATATTTATTCATTAATATCATTTTTATAGTAGTAACAAATTTCAAAGGGATACGTGCATATTTTAAACGTATAGATAATTATAAATGTTTTAAAAATTATTCCTTAAAACAGTTAAAACTAAACTAATATTCTGAACATGAATATTATATTAAATATTAACTATAAAATAATATTTAATATACATAATATCGGCATATATTTATATTATTTGTTGTAATTTAAATATTTACTCGTTGTGACTAATCATTAATAATTGATTGTTTATTTTTATAAATTGAAATAACGTTTTTTTTTTTTTAATTATTATTTAAGTTCGGTAATTCGTTCTATCATATTTTATTTTTTTAACATTTATTTTTACGAGTTAACAATAAAGAGTTATATTATTCAGGTTCGACTAGTCAGTCTTTTAGACTTGTATATAATATATAATAATTATAATACAATAGGAATGCATGCGTGTTACGTAGGGGACACACTCTGAAAGTATTAGTGTATTCTAATTATAGTTTGAAATACCTTTCTGATTGAATCACAAGTACAAATATTTTGATTAATAATATATTAATACGTAAAATCATAAATTAATTAAAAAAAAAAAAAAAACACTTCCATACATTATGTTATATGTGTTTGATATTTATATATATATCATTTGTCAATTTATACAGGTTGGGTTTGAAACCTTTAAAAAATTTTAATTCGTTTTGAAAAACACAATTTTTTTGTCCATTCTATTTCAAAAATAAATGTCCTCGGGTTTAAACAAGCGTATACGCGTGGGGTCAAATGTCCATTCGATGATTGCATCCATGTATTTTTATGATTCTCCGTGGAATAAAATTTGGCTCAGATATCCGAGTTAAATTTCTTTATATTTTGACAATAAAAAAAAAATGGAGGTGTTTGACCTTTCTATCATTATTAATCATATCTAAATGTGTCATAAGTTTGTAAAAAAGTGCGATACAATGAGTTATACAGAGTAGGTTATAAGGTGTTGTACCTTATACCTAATACCTCGGTTAATTTTTTTATCCAGTTAAAGAAATCAATAATTTAGAACTTTAATATAGTGCGACGTCTTACAAGTAGACAGTACTTAAAAGCATTAAGACTATTTTTCATTTTAAAGGTTTCTAAAAGACAGCTAACATATATATATATATAAAAAAAAAAAAAGTATTTGCGTAATAGGTAGGTAATTTTTGTAATATAACTCATTTCTATTTTGAATATAATCTATCGCAATTTGTTTATGTTTGTATATAAAATAATTATAATTAAAGAATAAATGGTTTAAAATATATATTTTATATATATTGTATTTTATGTAAAGAGATATAAATATAAACGTGGGTATATTAATTTTGTTTTATATTTAGTATTATTAATTATTAGTTATTATTAACAATACTTATTATCAATAATTATTAATTACCTATTAACAATAAATCATAACATTTTTTATTCACATAATATATTATAATTTATATTATAATCATGAAATTAATTTTAATCCAAAACGAAACAAAACATGAATTTTAAATGAAGTAAAACTCATTTATTTAACAGATTATTTATATTATAAAGATTATTATTACCTAATATATTTTTAACTTTTATTATTCTAATTATTATAATATTTTTTATATTTTAACATGAATAAATATTAAATTATATCAGTAATATAGAATAATATACAATAATAATTAATAGTTATTTAATTTAAAATAAAATTATATACAATCTTATTTTTATTTTTCTGTACATTTATGTGATTATATATTTTAAATCACATCTACCCGAAATAATACTCCGATTTTCATGAATATCATATATGTTGCCAGTAGGAAAGTGGATGTACTCGTAGTTGGTACTTTAGTTAGGTCATTTTCCAAATTTCACAAAATTGACTCTAGGTATACGATAGGAAAAACGACCAAAAAATGATGAAAAAACGGTATTTTTCACAAAAACTGAAATTTTGACCAATTCGATTTCAATATTTCACGATAACTCGGCAATTTTGAACTTAGAGACTTGAAAATTTAGATGCTCACATAGGTACTACATATATGTATGTGATAAAATTTTGGAATCGTTACGTTAATTTTTCTACAAAATAATACAGAACTTTGTGTAATTCCTAAAAATTTCGTTTTATCTATATAACGTTTCAACATTTTAATGAAGTATACTCACATATTAGTTACCAAAAATTATAAAAATCTCGAGTCTCAATTTTATTTATATCTGTTTAAAGTTATTGATATTTTTAGTGTAATCAAAAATCTAAGAATTCGTATAAGAATTTTACTTATTATTTTTCAATATTTTTACAATAATATAATAAATAAAAAGAAGAGCTGATACTGCTGTGGAAAGGATACAGGTGTAAAGAGGATAGTGTTAAATCTTGATTAAAATTTAAATTCAATTTAAAATAATTTCACTCGAAAACGATTCTGAGCGAAGTACTGGTCAGATTTGGGTATTTAAGGGTTTATGGGCATTTATTTTTAACGTATAGAGATTGTATAGGAATGTAAAAATTTTAATGTATACATATTATATTATCTGATGAACTTCGCTCAAAATCGTTTCTCGAATACAATGATTTATCATTACATTAAAATTGTAATTAAAATTCAACACTATCTTCTTCACACCTGTATCTTTTCCTCAGCAGTATCAGCTCTTCTTTTTACAATAATTATTCTTCACGTGGTCTGGTGCAACTGTAAAAGATATTTTCAAGGGAAATATTCCGCATAAATAAATTCACATAACATCTACGTCTGAATCACGTTCACTCTTAATCAATTAATAATGAAAAAATAAATAATTTTAAAAACAAATACCTATGTGTGATAGTTGAAATTACGAGTAGATGATTGAGTAAATATTCTTATACACGGACTATCATACACGCTTTCCCAATGACTAATGTTAATATTTTTGAAATTTAACGTTATCAATTGTTTATTAATTTTCAATGGCGAATATTTTATTAGTTAATTGTTATTTTATTATTTTCAGACTTGAGCATGATCGGAATAGCTGTACCTAGATTAACTACTGTTCAGTCGCCGTCCAGGAAACGTTCACTTTTGAGTAACTGTACACAGGATCGCCGTAAGTTTTATTATACTCGTATATAGCTAAAATTTATGTTTTTTTTTTTTTTTTTTTTTTTTTATCAACCATAAACTAAGAAACACGAGTAGTATTATAATAATATATTAAAAATCAATTATTTATTATTGAACTTTCATAACATAGACTTTTGTCTAATGTACAGTTTTTATTTAAAAACAATATACAAGCATATTATTATAAAATAGAGGTGTTGTTCAAATTAAAAATAAAAATTGTTTGGCCATGTTTACGTATATTTGTACCGTATGTTTTATACAAAATACTTAAATACGTACTTTACGATATTACGTCATTTAATATTATGCCTATATCGTCTTTTTATGCACTTTTGGAAGTTTTAAAACTCCACAATCTTTAAATTATCGTATAATAATAATAATACCTAATTACAAAAATAACGCGATATTTTAATAAAAAAAAAAAAAAATATATGAATTATATAAAATAAAAAATGGTTCGCCATGCTGGTCATTCGTCATACGTGCTCGTACAGTTGTATTTTGTCGCGTAATTAGGCAAAACGAAAATCGTGTAATATAATAGCACGGGCGAGATGAAAATTATTTCCTTTTTTTTTTTTTTTTTTTTTAAATACTCATCGTTCTCGTCTGAATTTTAAGAAAATCAGTATTTCCGCCTTGTTGTGATTTCGTAACTGTAGTTACGTTGTTACCATTAAAATTATGTTATATACCTTTCGGAAAATTTATATAGGAAAAAAATCAAACCAAAAAGATAAGTGAAAACTTTCGATATCCGTATATATACGCGTCTTAAATCGTAAATTTTTTCACGCGATATACGTATATTATAATATAGTATTCATCGACCAATCAGACGTTTCTAGCCATACGTCAATATATTATAGTCGTGAGTCATATATATAATATTATAACATCCGACTTCGTACGAACTGTACAGCTACACGGTTTACTCGCATAATAATATTATATTTTTATTACACAGTACGTGATATAACAATAACTATAACTGTACGAGCTCGTATTTTATATTTATCTAAAAAAAAAAAAAAAAAAACCTAACTTAAACACGTGAAAAGCCGAATACGTTTTAAAATTCGGCAATATTATACGTATAAGTATACATATATATATATATACAGGGCGTTACGGTTTTAATTTCAATTCAATTTTTTTTATTCGAGTTTCCAAATATAATAATATTATTACGTACGATATTGTTTTACGCTTCCGCGACCGTCCCCTAAACCATTCGTTATATACGAGCAGCGAAAAGCTCTTCAACCGTATGTACGAGAGGAAGAAACCCAAAAAGACATCTCCCCGAAGTATGTATAATGTAAAAGATCGATACGTGCGGAGTAACTCGCAGGTGAGTCATTCGCCAGAATATTCTCTCTTAGTCCCTTCGTAATATTATGACCATCATCGTCATCACCATTACCATAAAGTTAAATATTTCATTATTATGGTCTACAGTCCTGCAGGAAAAAGATACGTTAAACTTTCGTCGTGTACACTTTTATAACATGTATACGTTAGAGGTTAGGTTATTATAAAAAAATAAATTTCCAACGTCGTATTTTTCGACGTTATATTATGTTATACTTATAATAATATGATAATAATTATTGTTCGTCCGTAATAATAATAATAATTATTAATCTACTATTAATTATTATACCTGTTACGACGTCGTTATACACATAAATATTATTATTATGATGTATAATGTATTGTGTACACCTGATTCATTTTTTAACCTTGTTATTTTAAAATTTCGTATACATTGTTTAACAAACAACAAACTAAATGTACACGTTATTACGGTGACAGTAATGATTATTATACGTTATATGGATATATTTAAATATATTGTAAAGGTTTTGGTGAAAACTATAATTAATTTTTTAACGTTTAAATAATTAATAATAATAATAATAATAATAATAATAATAATAATAATAATAGAAAATAATAAAATATATTATAATAATGTAATCGTGTTTAAAAATATCGGTTTACTCCATAGAACAAAATAATAATTTATTGTATATTTATAACTATTGTTTTTTTTTTTTTTTTTTTTTTTTTTTATGTTTTTTGTCTTATTGCGCCTATTTACATCGTTTGATAATTAATTATCGATAAACGCCATAAATCACGAGTTATTATAATAATAAAAATTATTATTTAATTTTCATCCGTATAATATGAGATGACCTGTCACCTGTCCTGTCCGTACGTTCACAATATTAAAGTTCACAGTCTACTTTAGTCTAATAATTTCGGTTTAAATATATACAGGAGAACAGTATTTGATATTATTGTAATATTGTTAAAACATATTATTTTAATCGTACTATAAACCGATTTACATAATATATAACAATTTATTTGTTTATCGTTCAGTTTCTATTTCCATCCCAATTTACGTCAGTATTACGCAGTTCGGCCGTTCCATATAGAATAATATTATAATATTGTGGTATACTCGTATTGTCTTAAAAGTCGAAATAATAACATCAAATTCTTATAAAATTTCCTCGCATTTTAATAATAATATTACAGATCGTGCTCGTTTAAACATCCGTTTCGCATTGTAATCATCACAATCGAGATATTGGTTATATGCTGTTTTTCAAATCTAAGCATAATATTATATATTATAATATAATATGTATAATTAACGATGATAATGAAAATTAATTTAGCAAACAATGTATAACATATTATACTCATCGTCGTTTATACACAGTAATACTCGGTAATTATTGTTGACCTTATGATGTGCGTTTTTTTTTTCTAAACTCGTACGATAAGATTGAACACCGTACAACGCGTAATGTATTATCATAAATCGTAAAAAAAAAATATGACCCGCCGTATTTTTTATTATTACCTTTTTTTGGTTTTTTTTTTTTTTTTTTATGTAATAATACGCGTTTTACCTTTACGGTTCACGTCGCTGTTGATGAGATCATAATATCATTTATTTTGGTATATACGTACGGTATAAATCAGAAGATGATAACGAAAACGAGATGATAATATTATTGTGCGCGCGGAGCGAAAAACTCAATCGATTCGACGTCGCGACGCACGTGATCGAATAAGAACTTACGTTAACAAACCGAGAGATAAAAAAAAAAAAAAAAAAACCTATATTTTATTACATAACGGATAAACAAACGAATTATGCGTTAAATACGTTTTAATAATAATTTATTCGCGTCGAATTTTGGAATGAGGTAGAAAAAAAAAATTATAATAACGAGTCGTACCTCTATTTTTATTATAATTTATAAATTTATGTCGCGTTAAATTCGAAGCCGAGTCTCTGATCCGTAGTGTTACGTAATACGTTAATAAATAATAAAACGTACGCGTTTAAATTACAATTTTGAAATACACCTAAATAATAATAATAATAATAATAATAATAATAATAATAATAATAATAATAATAATAATAATATGTAAAATACTATTGGACGGCGTCACAACCCGTGCGAGCAAGGTTGCATTCGGGTCGTCCTGCCCCCCTCTCTCCCCGCCAACGCCGCCGACGTTTCGTAAGGTCGATTCGGGCCGCGAGCCCGCGCCGCGCGCTCGCGCGTGTGTACGTTACAATGTGTATAGGCATGTGATGATGGCGTATGACTCATCGTCGAGAGACCGCTCACCTCCGCCGAAGTCGCGCGCCGCCGCCTCGTCCCGCCCGACCACCATCCGCGGAACAACTATCGTCCCGGTGACCATCGAGAATAGAACATTATCGATGTTTGCGCGCCCGAGTCCACCTGTCCGTCGCTCGCGATTGTTACCGGCGGTAACGAGCGCGCGTACACGACCGATAAAATAACAATGTTGTCAATAAATTAATAGTAAATAATTATTATCGTTAATGAAACGTGTTAAATTATTAATATTCCGACGATATTAATAATTGTTATTCTATAACATTCCGACAATATTTCCCGTCGTCCGGACGTTGGCGTTCGTTCGATATATCGACCGCGGATTTCATACGTTTACACCTCGTTTATTATTTTTATTATTATTTTTTTTTTATCTCGATTAATTTAGTTTTCGCGAAAAAATATTTCCCCCCCCCCCCGGGAAAACGTCCGGGACGGTACGCCGTTGTCGTACGCGCGGTCGCCTTTGATTTCTCTGGTTTTCCATAACGAAAAAAAAAGAAGAAACGTCGAGAATTCGAAACGGCGGCGGCCGTGGCGGCGGCGCGCTCGAACGCCAACAATCGATTGAACGCGACCCGGCTCCGTTCTCCGCCACATGACGCGGTTTCGACTACTCACTGTTATTATTATTATTATTATTATTATTATTGTGTGTTTCACCATGTACTACGAAACTCGTGCGCGCCAAACGTCACCGTCGTCGTCTTCGTAAAAACACAATATTAGCTATAATATTATTATTATTATTTTATCGCGTCTCGTTCGATTTTTTTTTTAGTTTTCACCCCGTTTTAACACGTTATCATAATAACGAAACGATAGATATTAAAAATTCTAGTTTAAAATTTTTTATCCTATTCGTATATAGTCGTCGATCCGTTATTTTATAGGTGTATGTTATTGTAGTGTGTACGCGGTTATCGATGCGTGCGACCGCGGCGGTTCGAACGTTCGCAATAAAAAATATATCGGTCGCGACGACACGACGTTGAGAAACGAAAATAATAATAAATTAATAATATTATTATCGTTGAAACGTTTCATCGTGTTCGGGACGGTTAAATCTCGCGACGTGGGCGCCGGATCGTTGGCGAAACCGCCGCCGCCGCGCCATGAACGCGTTTTTGAAAATATGATCGTTTTTGGGTAAGTGAATAATTTTATCTGTTATCATTTATAAATTAAAAAAATAAATAAATACCCGTCCAGAGAGACTCGTGCGAATCGTCGCCGTAACTCGCAGACACACGACTTCCGCGTATATTATTTAAACGTCGTGATATCGTTATCCTAACTGACTTTCACCGAGAAATCGGCGCGTTGAAATATTATTTTAAATTAAAATATGAACGTCCGTGGACTGGAATATTTTTTTACGAATATCGTAACGCCGATGAAATGACATACGCGAGGGGAAAAAACCCCCGTATTTATACGGAAAAATTGCGACTCGAGGACTCGAGAACGACCGAAAAAAAAATCATGTATATTATGTTTAATTTATTATCACTACTCGTTACGTGCGCGCGGCGCATCATCGTTTAAATATTTTTTTTTGCCGTGACGCAGTATCGTTACAATATTATGCAGATTAAAAAATTTTATTTTTTTTTATTTTTATTATTATTATTATGATTATTATTATTTTAATTATTTATTATTATTATTATTGTTTTAATTTGTGCCCTCGCGCTGTGTCGTTGCATGCACTTGTTTCGATGATTACTGCGTTATGAAATATTTTGATTTTTTTTCTCTCGTCTACCGAACGAAATAATAACGTGAAATACTGTCGTTTCGGATGGTGGGGTGGGTGGAGGAAAATTCGACTTCCTCGTTTTCGCGGATATTGTCGGAACGGATTTTATTTTTACGCCGTTCTGTTTTACTATCGTCGAGTGACCGTTGGCAACGTTACAACGTTTTCACGTGGCCCACCGAAATTTATCGTAAAAAATGAATAAATTTCTCTATTGGGAAGAAGGTTTGGTATTATAATATTTTACCAAGATTTTATTCAAAACGTTTTCGGAATAAAACCTACTTTTCGAATATATATTTACCATAATTTTTAGCGGTTACGTCGGTAACATCGGTAACATCTACGATCTACCAGCAATAAATTTTGTAACCGATAAGTTTAAGTGTTTAATTTAAGGTGTATACATCGAGTTAGGTTATATCGGTTGTCTGACGATTTTTTTATTTTTCATTTTCGTTCCACAGAACAATAATATTATTATTATTGTTGTATTAATAAAGTGACTCACTCTTTTCGAGTGTAGGTGTATCGTCGTTAGGAGGAGTTTGAAGTGATCGTTTTTTTTTCTACACTCTTATATCACAACGTTTCAAATTCGTTATAAATTTCATTAATTTTTTTTTCTGCGTAGATACGGTAGTCGTTTATATTTATTTTATTAATTATTAATTATAAATAGAATTAAACAACAGTGTTAGTGGTATACGTTAAGAAAAAAAAATATATATATCTACCTGTATTTATTCCTATACCTTAATATAATCATTTTGTTATCAATTTATCATTTTGTAAACGGTTATCGGTAGTATAGTACCTAAATACGTTATAAAGTATAATATAGTTAACCCGGAGATACGCGATTGTCGTGATTATAATCAATCAATTTTTAATAATATTATTCGAAGTGTAACGGATATTACCGACGTTGCTACAACCATGCAGCAGCGAGTATATTGATGAAAAAAATTAACTAGAATTTTTTTTTTTTAATATTTACATAATAAATTAACGTAGGTAACGCGTAATTAATATTATATAATATATGTATATCTGTACAAATTTAAAAAATAAAGATAACAATATTTAAAAATGTTAATATGTGTTTCTTATATATACGATTGGTGTAATTATTACCAATTAGTAATTACTAATTAGTAATTATTATTAAATTTATCAATGAATATGGCGGGAATAAGAATAAGGGATATTTATGCAACTGGAGTTCATGTGTTTCGAACACGTCATTTTAAAATTAATGAACAATTTTTAATTACCATAATATCCGTTTAGACCCAATTTGAAATCAAAATAAAGGGTTGAAAAAAAAAAATATGTTTAATATTTTAATGACGGTAAGATGTAGAAACGTAACGTCTTAAATAACACAAAATCCAAATATCTCCCAATAGGAATACAAATAACTTTTCATATATTATGTAAATAATTCGATATATTTTATTTAGGTCCGATCGTTGTCAAATAATATTACTATATTTTCTTCCTCAAACTTGAACGAAATATGAAAATATTTCATAATCTTTAATTTCATCTATCTCTCGTTATGAATTTAAATATTTATATTTAATCTTGATCTATATTGATAAAGAAACTATAATTCTAAAAGTGATAATTTAATCAATCAACGTATTATGAAAATAGTTTTATTATATTATTAAAAATGTGAAATTCTTAATGTAGGTATAATAATAAATTAATAATACATCATCGTATCACATTATCAATGAGTAGGACTCTAGGTAGGTACCTACCTATTTCTTTTACTAATTTCTTTAAAATAATATTATCAGTTTTAATAATTAAATAAAAAATAATAAAAAGTAGATTAAGAAAAATAAAAAAAAATTTATATAATAAAAACTAAATTCAAATAAATCGATAAAAGTAGTTATTTATATCTTTGATAAAACCTTTTAAACGCGTGTTTAATTTATTTATTTATTTATTATCATTTAAGTATAGGTACCTACATATTGATTATTTATTTATATTATACTCAAAATTTGAAAAATAATAAGATAGAGATAATTTTCTTAAGGACGTTATGGACATTAATCTTCTAAAATCTTGTCAAATATATTTTTATTTAATTTCTGAATCGTAATATGTACACATTCCAAATACGAGTAATATAAGGTATATTAATTGTTATTTATAAATTCAAAATATAACTTGATTTTTAAATATCAATAAATTATTATATCGTTTTTTTAATATGGCTAAATTAATAGGTACCACCTACTTATTATGTACCTATTAATTACCTAATTAAATTAACATCTTACTGATATTGATTTAAATTCGTAAAAACGGTAATCTAATATAAAGATTTTACCAATAACGCTATATATATATATATACGTATATTGTTATTATTATTTTTTTTTTTTATAAATGTCTAAAAATAATTTTTGAAATTGAGTCATCAAATCAATTTTTTTCGTATCGTATATTCATTTCAATATAATATGTAATTAATTTATTACATACGAGTACGTATTCAATTGAATTTGATTGAAAACTACATATGATTATATTACTTCCAGACTCCAGTAATTGAAAATAATAAATTATAATATACGAGTATAAATCTATAAACAATAATATTATGGGTTAAAACTGGTTTAATCATGATTATATGTATCATAATTATTATTTAAATTATTTAAATTATTTAAATTATTTCCAATTATTGTTTATATTTATTTTAAAATTAATTTGCATTAAACATCTTTTTTGAGTATATTATTAATTTTTAATTTTTTTTTTTTTAAATTGTTTTAGTGTGTCGTTTGAGACCTAATCAGCAGCGTGGCCCCATGTCGGCTGTTTGTTACGATGGCGGAGTCGGTGGTAGATCTCGAGCTGGGCTTAGGCTCAGTCTAAACAGGAGTATCAGCGAGCCAGGCCCAGCACCACCAATTACTGTTACTACACCGACAAACTCTAAAAGGTTTCGATTAGAATCGATACCCAGTCTACCAGTTAGTTTACCCGCAAGTCCAAATTCAGACGGTACCACTTTAAACAGCGCTCTCGTTCTCAACAAGGTATATTATATATATACACACACACATATTATTCTAGTTATAATATCGAATTTATAATATTGTATTGATATTGTTTTATCGAGTATTTATTTTTATCGACCAACCAGCAGTGCACTGACTCACCGAAAAATGACTTAATCGTGTATTTATATATACGTACCTATTATACAAAACTTGATAATATAACGAAATAACATATTATAATGATATTATCATAATTCATTTGATGTCAAAAGGTTGAATATATCTGGTCTGGTATAAATTTTTATTTCGATGTTATGCACTCTGTTCAAATGGCACGTGATTATTTTTTACTTACCCGCTGCTATACCTACATAATTAATTATTATTTATTATTATTTTTTTTTTTTTTTTTTTTTTTACCATTAAGTGCATTGTTATAGTTGTTTTCACTAAAAACTAATCGCTCATTATATCGTTTATTATATAATTACAGGTCAAACGAATGGACACGGATTGTTTTAGACAAAAAATGGAACTTTACGGATCCGCGGTCTTGGCCATCGACTGTCGATCGTTCGTGTGTTATAATGTCAGTCACATTAGAGGCGCGGTGAATATAAACGTCGCCGATCGGATTAACAGACGAAGATTGCAAACCGGGAAAGCCACGTTGGTGGAGTTGGCTTCTTCCGTGGACGCTAAAGACGCTCTTAGGAGGCGCGGTTATAGAGAAATAGTCGTGTACGACGATTCCACGTCAGACTTGGAAAGGATACCGCACAACCATCCATTGATGTTAATTCTCGCATCGTTGGTAGACGAAGAAAGAGAACCTTCATTTCTTATCGGTGAGTGACCGTTATATAATGTTGATATTAATACATTATTAATTATGCTTAAAATTGCCATTTTATTATTATTATTAAATTCTCATTTTATATAAAATATTATAAAAATGATTCGTATTGATTTTACGTCATGGTTTACGATTATTATAAAAATATTGCTGCGGAACGTGGAGTAAGGAGTAAGGTTTCGGACAATAAATGTATTTCCACGGTCTTCGCGTGCTATATTTATAATATTATGTATTATTATAATTATAATGATATTCAGATTAAATAATGAATAAAAATTAACGTGTTGTTAAAACGATGAGACGGTATGAATCGAGTACAAAATAATTGTTTTATTCGTATGATTATTGTAGAATAATATCGTAAACATGACTCCCGTCACGTATTATTATAAATGAATTATTAACGCTCTATATAATAATTTATGAATGTGTTCGTATTAACAACACCGGATAAATATGTGGAATTAATTATTATTATTTATAAAATATTACTAGGATGAAATGAATAAATACGGTTTTGTTTTTGTTTCTATGATTTATAACCAATAAAAAAATATAACGGTAAATAGGTAAATCAAAATCTATATTATAGAGATAATACTTATCTTAATATTTATTATTATTGGTTTGTTTTTGCGCGGTTATCTGTACCGGATAACGTGTAAAATAAGATTAGTAATCATTGTATATATTATACTACGTTCAAAATCATTACGAAATTTACTTGAACAAAAAACAATATTATAGAATTTACCATTTTTAATTTAGCTTAATTGCGTACCTGTGTACGATCTGATAGGTATAAGTTTTACGAGGTGATAATTACGAAGAAATAATTTTTAATTGTATACGGTTTAATCTTACTTTTATTTAAATTATAATCGTTATACATGTATACTGAAATCGTTTGGATCTTCTATAATATCTGCTTAAAGCATATATATAAAAAAAAAAATATATTAAATTTTATCACATTTACAAACAGTTCATAAAATATTGTCATTTTGTAATTAAGTTATTAATTTAAATTGAATTATTGTTATATTATTATATTGTTTATTTTAGTTATTTTTTTTTTTATATATAAGAATAGAATAAACATTTTAAGATCAAGAATATTATATTAATTATAAAATATATATTAATAATTATATTATGACGTCAATTATTTTTGCGTATACAGGTCTGTACAATGTAATTTTGTATTCGCCTAAAAGTTACCGTTATAATTTATAATTATATTTTTATATTTATTATATTGTCATATTTTTTTTATTTATTTATTTTTTTTTTTATAATAATAAAATTGAACGTTTATAGATATAATTAAATAATTAATCGTAAAAATAGAAAATGATTGACGATTTACACGGGAAGGTATACCTATTATTATTTATTAGCAACGATTTATTGATTTTAAGTTATATGGTTTACATATGCAATTATTACGATCAAATATTTGTTGTACCTATAGAAGTTTTTGAGTCATCTTAAAATCAATAGAATATATTAAAAATATAATACTAAAAATATTATACTATACTTAGGTTGATATATTTTATTAAATTTTAAATAAATATCGTACACCTATGTAAAAATATAGTCGGATAATTTATTTTATCGTAAACGAATGCGTATTGATGTACTAGAAACAAAAATTAAAAATATATTTTATTTCTAAAAAAAAAAAAAAAAAAAAAAATATTCAAATTCACTTTGATCATTTAATTTGATAATAGTATAATAGTAATAATTACCTAAACCGATAAAGAAAAAATATATTGAGTACAGGATCTAAGTAAATTAAAAAAAAATAATTTTAATAGCTCGCGTATGCTTATGTGTAGTATGTACTCGTATCTATCGTGTATATATTAAACGTAATAACTGCATTGAAATTAAAATACTATTTATTTTGAGAAACCATTATTTATTTTTGGTACAAAAAAACAGCTGTCCTTTGCAGGCTGCAAACATCCCTTCCAGGTGGAGTGCATCTGTACACGTCAGACACTGCGACGCGATACGCATATAATATCTTTAGACGACAAAGAAATTCTTGAGATAATATCGTTTACGTTCTGTAAATCTATATAACAAGGCGATTTAGACCAGCTGTTTCACAATTTAGATTACGAAAATGAGGATCACGAGGGCACGAACATGTACACGAATTTTCATTATTCTATATTGTTCTTTTTTTCATTCACGACACACAATAATCAACGTTTTCTCTAATAATTAAGTAGTTTAATAAGTAGGTATGTAGGAAATAAATATACGTATGAAAAACTCTACGTATTTCATAATTATTTCATAATTTAAATAAATTTTAATTCTAACGATAATATTTCTAAATTTCAATAAAAATATTATATACGAGTAGATAATATCTACATATACGAGGTATGAATGCTAAAAATAAATCAATACATCATATTGAATGGTATAAAAATCGTAAACTTGGGTAATTTCAAGAAAGTTTGATATACTTGATATGTAATAAACATAAAGAATTATTTGTTATTATATTAACAATTAGAAAAAAAAATCATTATAATATAATCAATTCAATATATTTTTCCATTTTATTTATGAAGTCATTTAAATTATTGATAGATAATAACGTAGAGTTATATTACATTATTATTTATTTGTGTAATGAAAAAAAAATGGACTACTTAAAAATATTAATCTTTAAAATGAAAATGATTTAATTTAAAAACAAAAAAAAAAAGATAGGGAAATAATATAAAAAGACCTACCCTAGTTCATTATTGGGGAAGCTATTTCTTTTTCCACGAGGGTTTTTTTTTATAGATGAGTGTTGTGTATGTTTTGTCCAGGAAACAATAAACAATAGTAATCCAACCGGCAACCCTTCTGATTTCTTACAAGTGACGCGTATGTGTCATCAAGTATTCGAGTGTATAGCCTATAGGCTTTATATACGAGTATAGTGAATTGTATAAGGAAAACACACATTACAACTATTATAATACGTTCGTGTAATGTACATTCGTTAATATTAATTTATCATAATATTTCATTATTTATTAAAAATTCACATTAAAATCGTATTGTTTTTTTTTTTTGAAGAACGATTGATTAGAATTAGATTATTTAAATTTGTATACTTATGTAGGTACCGTATGAATTATTATTGCGCGTATTAGCTTAAAATACCTATAAATTATAATTATGTATATTTTATAAACATTTTATATCTTTAAATCATGCATTTCATTTTGCTATAATATAACACTTGTAACTTGTTATATTGTATCATAACACACAAGATGTGCTAAATTATTAAAGTTTCACTGTACCTATTTTTTCACACTAAAAATAATTTATAACACTTAAACTAGTATGTAGATAATTAGTATTATGTCATAATATGATACGCGTATATTAAAACCTCATCAAAAATAAAATTATCTCTAGAAATAAAATAATTCGGTAACGCATTTATTTTATAATTTAAAAAGGCTCTGAATTATACAATTACATAATGTATAATGTACAGTCATTTAGCCATATAGGGTATACAGGATTAGGTACCTATTTATAAATAAACAATTTTATTTGGGATTTATATATTCATTCAAAACATTCACTTTCATACAACTTAAAACATCTGGTTTATTGTACGAGGGTTGTCACGTCCGCGGTGTGTGTCCCTAAATCCCTAATTGAAAAATCCCTATGGATTATACGCTTTTATATTGTACAATGCGATGACTAACTATATAGAGTATCCCTTACATTTCCCACCCATGATATAACGTGCGGTGAACTATAGTAACAACCGTCAAAATAATTTCTATCAATAGAACCAATTAATATGTTTTAGAGATACAAAATTATTATTGTGTATTTCTATCTAATGTTTATTTAATTTGAAAATAAAATAAATTCATAATTTGTCATATAATTACTCGTATATTAGTTTGAAATTAAATAACATTTAAGTAACATTTTTCGCTTTCACATTATAAACACCCAATTAAAACAGCGAATTAAAAAATATTTATAATTTATTATATGAGTATATTATTTTCGTTCGTTAAAAAAAAAAAGAAGAAAAACTATTGAAATATTTTATTTATTTATTATATTATGTATTATTTTATTATTTCTAATAAATTTAAACGTGATGGCTAAATATAGTTGGATTAATTGTAATTTTTTATTAAATTACGAGTACATTTATCGACTTTAAATATTATTATAGAAGAAAATTGAATGCGCCTTAGATTTATTCGTGTCGGTTACCACTCATACCCGAAAGGGTATAATATTATGATTATCCATAACAAAATGCGTTCACAGTGTAGTTGTTAATCGTTTTAATCGATTCATTAACACGAGTGAGTCATACAGATTTTAAATTTATCGGACTTCTTATTGTGGAGAGTTCCAAATACTTTAAGAGGTATATCGTTGACTCATTGAACAATGAGTAAATGGTACATGATATAATAATATTATAATGTTTTCCAGATTATATAGATTATATTATATATTATGAGAAAAGACGTTTTGTTTATTATATTTTATTCTAATGGTTTTCGTTAAAGAAAATGATGTTTCGTTGTATGTATATATAAAAAAGTTGTAGTGACTAAAAATACGTTCGGTATAAAACCTATACCTACCTGCAGCAGTATGTTATAATGTATTGTAATATACACGACGTTCGAAAATTACCATATCCATAATTATTATGATTATTATTATTATTATTATTATTATTATTATTATTATTATTGAATAGGTCTTACGGGAAAAATAAAAATACCAAAGAGCTCGTTTTAAAATTCAATTTTTTAATTCCATATTTTAAACCTATTGTTGAGTAATTTAAAACAGTTTCGTTATATATACGTATCCATATATATCGGATAAAATCTATAACGTATTGTGTACGCTGTTTTCACATTGTCAGAATAATATTTAGATGTTATGTTTGTGTATTAACATCGTAATATGTACTCGTATACAAACATAATATTATAGTTTAACGAGATAGGTACCTACAGTTTGTGTGTTTGAATGACGTGTTTATAAAGTGCATCACACGAAAAAATTGTGATTCATACATCATCACACGGGTATAATTTGTTTTTTATTCGCCTTAAATCTTCGTTGGGATCGTTCAGTGTCACGGAAACAAAGGCGTGGTGTTAAATAATAGATATTATTAATAGGGTTTTCTGAGAAATATCTATGAGTTAATTTTCGTTGCCATAAAATTTAACTATTATATAAACTTAGAAATAACATTATTAATGTCGATTATTTTTATTATCCTGTATTTTCTTAAATTTAGTATAATAAAAATCGAACGGTGGTTCTACCATTTTACGTCGTTATTAATATTTGTAAATCACTAAATCTGCAGGAGAAAAAACAAAATAAAACAAAAGTCAATATTCTGTTAATAATTATTACTGTTTTCACTTGCATTAGGTTAGGTTCGTAATTATATTTTTAAAAAATGTAACAAATAATAATAAAAATATTAAATATTAAATAAAAGAAACATGCAATGCATATATTATATGCCACCTTTAAATTCTATATATAGTTTATAATTATTAATAGACGGTTGAAAAAATTTACAAAAAATCATCCTGTATTTTACACATTAGCGTGTGATATATACATTAAAATTATCACACGACGATTTTAATGATAAAAAAAAAAAAAATAAATAAATATATTCTCAGTTAGTTTTACTACTTGAAAAAATCCATTATAAAATACTCAATTCCAGTGTGTAATATGTACGAAGAAATAACGAAACTATACGAGTAAAGTAGGTATATTTTGTTCGAATAACAATACATTGTATTCCTTTCGAGTTATATTAAATTGTTAAATACGAAGAAATGACAAATGTTGTCATTGTGTAAATTAATCCTAAAAATATAATTATTACTAAATAATAATAATAATTGTACCTAATCCAAGTAAGAAGAATTCAAACTTTTTTGTTCGGACACTTCGGTTCAGTATTAGTAACATTTTTGTATTTATTTCATAAGGAAAATGTGATTTTTTTTTCTATGTAGGGTACGCATTCTCACGATTACAAGCCCACTTGTATTTTTACGTTGGATATTTTTTTAATAATTTCGAGTTTGTCATCACAGGATCCGATTGAAATTCTCGTGGATAAAAAATCACAGGCAATTATTATAATATTTTATAATTTCACAGTTTCTGTGTATATTTTTGTCATTTGTATTGTAACGGCGATTTAATAATTAACACCGATCGCCACGTTACGTAATACGTCGTATTATACCGCAAACACACAATGACGATCGCGGTCAAAAATCAAAAAAGAGTAAATTATAATATGTGTAAAAATAGTGAACGTGATATCATGCTGGAATTATTACGTCACGGATAACAGGAATATAACCGTGTCTGGGAGAAGAGAAATAGTCGAGATTTTTTTCCTCAGCCGATTTATATTTTCACAGGAAATCTGAATCAAAAAACGTTCGACTGCGTATTTTTTTTCTTCTATTTGCCACTCCTATCCATTTTTATTGGTATACAAATTCCGCGTAAAAATATATAGTATAATATATAGCTATAGTACGGTTTGATGTTTAGCTGATAATAAATTGTGTTTATGTTATACTTCGAATCAAATTAAATCAGTTAAAAAAAAAAAAAAAAACGAATTGTTTAATTTTTTTTTTTTTAACGAAGTTATCGCGCGGTTATAACTTATAATATAATTTCATATTATAATAACATTACCATATATTATACTTTTAAGCGCATCATTTTTTAAAACTCGTTAATTTGTTCAATTTGTTTTATTAGGTGGGTACTTAATTAATTTTATTTAGGTCAGAATTATTTATTTTCGCGATATTGTGGCATTATAATATTATATAGAGGTACATAACCACACACATTTTTAAAACGATTAAAATTTCATTTGACGCGCGACATAATGATATAATTTAATATAATCAGTAATACCATAAATTGTCTAAATTAATCGATATGATCTAATTAAGTAAATATTAATATTTTATTATACGTAAAACGCTAATAATATTTATTTTGTTTGCCCATACTATACGAATTTACTGCCGAAATGCCGAAAAAATTATTTATTAAGTTGTAAAATATAATTTTTATATTAATATTATAATCTCACGGGTTTAAAATACGAGAGTTAGGAAAAAAACAATTACCCGTATATATTATTATATTTTGTATACTCTTTAACTCACATATTTAAATATAATAATTATTATGTAACCGTGATTTTGTTTAGAATAAATACGCATTTTATAATGGCAACAAGTTGGATATTGCGGGCGATGATATTATTATAAATCGGATGAAAAAACGATTTTCGTGTATTATCAGATAATATCATGCACGAAATATAATATTTTGCAATAATTTTTGAGAAAAATAATTAATAATATTGATGTTTGTCCTTTTGTCATAATAATTAGTAATTACGATGCATCGTCATCATTTGAGATAAAATTCATCGTATTGGGATTTGAGTAAATTCGTAATAATAATTATCATTCTCGTCTCTCGCAAGTCACAATGGTTACAATACGCGTACAACGTATAATTATTATCATAGTTTGAGTAATAATTTCTGCGATCGCTATTTTAGTCATCGTTCCTCGTCATGATCTTTGATGGATTAGTTTTCCATAAAATAATCGTCTACAGACTACAGCCAATCTGTAGTTGTCTAGTAGTGATCCGTAATGATAATATGAAATCATTTTGTCAGTATAATATCGTGTTACTGCCATTACTGGTTGTAGTCGTACCGAGAGCCTGATTCAGCAAGGAAGAAATGAGGAAACGCGAGCGTGTGTAAAGGTCTCGTCAAGGCCAAACAATTTTGTCATTCTGTCGTATAACCGGTTTACCACGTTGACGTTGTGATGATATTGATATTATAATATTATTATGTTATTTGCTGGACCGTCGTTGCAAATTTTTGTACGGAAAATTTATTTTCACGACTCATAAGTCGTAGGCAGAAATAAGTATAAAAAAAAAAAAAAAAATATGTTAGAAAAATGGTAGAAAAATGCAAAAAAACGTCTCAAAATATAGATAGGTGTTTTGTAATTATTGTAATACAGTAGGTATTTTGTCATTTGTAGAGAACTAGGGTTATCCGTCGTGTGTTTTTTTTTTCCACGAGCGAATGACTCATAATTGTATGTCATAAATTGTAATTAATATAATGTATAACGCGATATTAATTTATATATGTATACAGCAATAGATGGTAATTGAATTAAAAATCTGATTAAATTGTCATTACAGATAAAATGCATTCTTCGTGTAATTGCTTGGCGTAATGTTCTAAACATCATCGACTCGTCATCGTCAATCGTTAATGCGTATGATATATCGATTTATTATACGTTATTATAATACTCGTAATGAGTTAATTTTTTTTTTTTCGACGGACGTTTCAAACTAAAACTTTTGTGTCGTTTAACATAAGCGCGTATTTAAAATTTTTTTGTATCTCTTTAAATTTGTCGAAATACGGAACAATTTATTCGTAATATTTTGTAAAAAAAAAAAAAAAAAACAAAAACAAAACAAACAAAACAAATGAGTAATATTTTTAAAAACGATCGTTGTGTTTGTACACGCGTTATTACGTTCGATTACGATATTGCAATAATATTATAATTATTATTAAACTTCGTTCCCGACGATAAATAATTACAATTATTATACTATGACTGTACCGTCGAAACGGTGTCGAAACCGGCCTATTGCAAAATGCAAATACAGCTTGACGTTTCCCGGCGTGTTTTAAATTTGAAAATAGATCAGTAATAATAATAATAATAATAATTATTATTATTATTATTATTATTATTATTATTATTATTATTATTATTATTATCGGTAACGCACGAAAACGTAATAATATTTTACGGTGAATTTGTGCGGATCGTAAACAATATTACGCCGAACGGTAAAAATAAGAATCGGACCGGACGTTACGGAGAAAAGTGCCATAAAAAAAATGTATACTTGTGGCATACTTATGGTCCCGATATTTTGTAAATCCCTGTAGGGACATGAGAAAATAACGGGGGAGTTTTTTTTTTTTAAATTAACGATGTAATGTATACTGTTAAAAAATATTTTATAGGCAATTGGAAACAATATGAAATCATGTCGTTATTGTACGTACATTTTAAATTAATAAATAAATAATAATTCTACGTCAATCAGTTTTTGAATGATACCATGGTCAATTAACAATTTCCCGGATTGTGAATTAAAAAAAAAAAAAATGGCAACCCTAGCCGAAGGCCAACCGATTTTGGGTTCGCCCGGAATCGGTTAATCGCATAATATCCTGTACGTTTGTGGGCATTTTATATTATGTTTTATCGTCTCAATAAATTATAACTAAAATAAAATTAATATTATTACTTTTACTTTATTGTTAAATGATTTAATCAAGTCTTTATTCGTTTTGAAAAAAAAAAAAAAATGTATTATAATAATATAATAGTTTACATTTACAATACGTATAATTATATAGATACTCCCTCGTGTATAATATTATAATACACACCTGTAAAAACCATTGATGTATAACTTCGGAGTTTAGAATGTATGAACATATAAAGTCTATTATTAGTTGTATTAGTAATCCTCTTTGTAAAAATTTTTTGATGTTTCACAATATAAATTTACCTACCACCACGTTGGTATTATTGAAACGTGATGGTTATTAAAATAAGGTAATAATTTTAATTAAATAAATTAGCAATAAAGTAAATAACGAACGATTAATGTTTTATTTCGGTTATAATTTTTATCGAGTCGTTAATGGAATAAATACGACGATAAAAATGTGAAATGTCCACAGTCGCGTAGGACGTTATGTGATATCGTGTAAAATAAATATGCTTACGGTACTTAACCGTACGATTCCTCGGACGACTATTATATGTCACAAATCAGAGTGTTGGTCCTCGGTAAATACGCGTTCGGCCCGAATAATAATAAAAGGTGTAATGTGAGAGAAGTCGAGGATTATTTTTTCGATTTCTTCCAAAATGACCGGGAAAATCTTCTTTTTTTTTCTTTTTCTTTTTCTGTAACGTATACGTTTAAAGACCGGCCGCAAATTCGGAGTTATTTCAAAAGAATTACAATTTTTTTGTGGGGGGGGGATTGGCTGATCAGAAACAGATTAATATTACATACTACGATATCGGTTATTATAATATCCTTATCGTATTTTAATGATAATAATAATGTTCGCGAGGGGGTAACCTAACCTAACCTATGGGGTGGGGAGGGGGGTTACCTTGTTGCTCTTCGTCTTTAGGAAGACTTCTGGGCCCGCGGAGAGGAAGGCGCGACAAGGTCGGATGACTAATGCGCGAGTGAGGTTACGAGTTTATACGCGGACGACAATAATAATATTATACCCGCAGCCGGTTCGGCATAATAATAACGCGTCGCGCCGCGTTGTAGTGTTTACGCGATCTCCCTCCCCGCAACGGACGACCGCGTGTAACCGCGCCGCCGATCGCAGATTTTTCAAAATATCACAACCGACCGACAGTCGCGCGTGACGCGTCGTTTGTCGTTCCTGCGTTCGTTCTCATCCCGATCTATACGAGTTATATTGCACGCGTGTATTATAATATTAAATATTTTTCGTCTACGAATATTATTAATTATTATTATTATTATTCGACTTTGTAATAAATACGCGGTGTTATCAACACGATATTATTTCGGTCGATAATAATATTGGTTTTTTTTTTTCTGGAAATATTTCGCGTTTAGACTTCTTGTTCGCAAGCGATTTTTCGTGTACTCGCGCGATATTTTTATCGACGTTTTCCCGATAGAAATATAATATCGCGTTTTCACGAGATCGATATATCATTACAAATACAATTATTGGATTAATTAATTATTGCGGAATCGTGAAAAATGACCGCAGCGATCGGCCACAAGAAACTCGTGCCCAAACTTAAGCTCTCCCTGGACCCGTGTCCTACTTGGAGTAGAATTCGTTCAGGTATATATTGCACACGAATATTATTTAATTATACTTTTTTTTATTATTATTATTGTTATTGATAATTAGGTATATAATAATATAATATTAATTAATTATTTCAATAAAATAATACCCGAATTCACAAATAATTTGATTGCAATAAAAAGTAGATTTTTTTTTTTTTTGCGAATTTGGGTATATTTTATTTAAATAATATTAATTATCGCGTGTACTCCTCAAATATAATAATTATTAATATTATACCGTCTACATTATTATCCTCCGTGTTCGACATGGACAATATACGGTTCGATTATATTGTGTTCTAGAAATTTTTCTCCGACGTTGCCGCGTTCGATTCGGTCAAGATTTACAGCGGTTGTTATCGTTGTCTCGTACGCGTTTATTGCTAAACAAACACGAAATCTGTTTTTTTTTACTTCCGTATATTGTATGTTTTATTCTCGTGTTCGACGGAAGTTTATACAACGATGGTTTACAATATAATATGTTTCGTACTAAAATAAATTTAAAATTAACTACCTACTATGCGTAAACGTATTTTTTTTAAATTTTTTTTTTATAATATGCATATAAAACCTGTACGCGTGAAAATAATCAAAAATGAAAGTTTACGATTACTCACGCGATTGAGATAAGTAATATAATTTATACGGGAAAAAAATTTATTTGATTTCTGACTAATATTTAACACCTTTCGTCCGATTTTTCTTTTTGTTTACATCATAATTTATTCAATAACCATATTATATAATATTATTGTAGTATATACCGTCTGAAAACTGTAACACTTTATTATATAATTTTAATAATATATAATTGAAATCAGTGTGCAATCGAAACTATTGTTGAAATTTTAACAAATCGACGTATTATTTGGTTTATCAAACGAGAAATTAAAATTAAATAAAACCCGTGGAAATTGAAATTTGTTATCGATCCGCCGCGTACGGATTTGTTATTTGTCTTGTAGTTTATACCTTTTGGTTTTTTCCCCAATAGTTCAATGTCTAATAAGTAATAATTTAATAACGTTTGTACGTTTTGTCTTCGCAGGCGGCCATAAAGAGTTTCACTCCCGGCACAAGGATATGTGCGATAATTCGCTGTTGCCCGCGCCGCCAATCGTCAACGGTAGCTGTCCGCAGGACGTTAACAGAGAGATGATAGACACGCAACCGCTGACCAAGTTGCTACCGTTCTTATACCTGGGTAACAGCAAGGACGCTGACGACCGGGACGGTATGTCCACCATAGGAATAACGCGCGTGTTGAACGTAACTACCAGCCAACAATCCCCGTCGCCGGTTATGGACCACCGAACTTCCGGTGTTGTATACAAACGGTTATCCGTCCTGGACAGCAGTCACGCAAACCTTAAACAGTACTTCGAGGAAGCGTTCGATTTTATCGGTAAGTCTACACGCATAATATTGTATACTTATTTATTTATAAAACACGAATCCTTTTAAGTCCTCGATGATTGACCGATAAAAACTGCATTAAATTTAATCAAACAGCGATTATAATAATAATATATACCTACCCGTAATATTATCCGTTCCCTCGCGGCGGTGTATATAGTAATATTGTTTATAACGTCTGTTTGGTTTATTATATATCTTTGTTTAAACGGTTTGCCGGACGTTTTTTAAACGATTAACCTCGTCAACCGTCGATGATGATAATAAATAATAATTATGGTTCGACTCAATAACGGTCGGTTAGGATGCGTAATACGACGCGTCAAACAATACAATTATTGCATGTGTATACATCGGCGTTTATCGTTGGGGGGAAAACGTTTGGATACGGCTCGACAACAGTTCGAGGGGGAAACCTCTTCTTCTGAAATCTTCCACAATAATAATAATAATACGCGTTTATGGCGGGAAAACAAAATTATTATATACGAAAAGCCTCCCCCGATATATCCCTGGACCGGACCCCGTGAGTCATATCATAATATACTGCAGCAGCGTGACAGCTGTACGGCTAAAACTCTCGTGGTGTCGTGCACACGAATGACGTCACCCGAATTTGACCGAGTTTTATTGTTTGTATTGTTTTCGACAGCCGCGGCGGCGGCGGCGGTCCCTCTTGTCGACGCGGCGACAACCGGCGGACACCCGTCCGGAAACACACCGCACGCCCTTCCGTTCGATTATACGCGACAAAACAATATAATAACATCAATCCGACCAGTATTTAAAACTATCCATACCGGTTAATAAAAATAATAATAATAATAATAATAATAATAATAATAATAATAATATATACGTTGTTGTATCGCCCGTTTAGGGCTGACGCCATTACATAATTTATAGGGTGGAACCCAGAATTTCTCGCGGGAAACTTCTCCTCTGACTGGAACTTGATAATTTCAATTATTTAATAATAATAATAATATAGTCTTGTATAAATACGAGTAGTTTTGACGTCGCTGGTGCTATTGTCTTGTGTTTATATTTTTTCTCGTAAATATAACGGATCGTTTGTACTCGTATATGTACGTTAATTTCTGTATACCGCACCGGCGGATTTCTAGACGAATGCTCCGGCGTGCCGCGGTCGTCGTGCGTTTACCCATTTATAGCTCATCGGCGCACGACCTCTCGTGTGAGTCATAACGTACGTATAATAATAATAATAATAATAATAATAATAATATTATTATTATGCCGCAGTGCCGTGTTCACACCGGTGCCGATGTACTTTCTTAATATTATGTTGTACGTACGCTGCACGACCGTCGTAAAAACGGAAAGAAATAATAAAATAATATATAAATATTAATACCCGTGATATATATTAATGTATTATTCGTTTAGAACGATTTTTCCATCGTCGTTTCCTCGTTGTGACGATAATAATTATAATAAATTACTAAAATTATCCGCCGCCCTCGTTGTCGTCCGCAGGAGGTATACTCGACGATGCCACCGACCGTCGCGTCGGACCGACATGTATACCGACCGGCCGTGCTGTGTAGTGTATTACTGCTAATGACTCATATGCATATTATACTCTCGGACGTGACTCGTAATTGCCCCGTGATTGTCACCCCTTTCCCTTTAAATATATAATGTATATATCTATCAACCCCTATGTGTATATAATATGTAATATTCGTGCGAGGGTACTCTCTGTATTATGCCTGTATTGTACACACGTGACCCGTTGATGTTACGACGGATGACGTCATGACGGAAGCCTGCGGATGACATATATATATATAGCCCTATTCGACGTCCCGTGCTCGTGTTAACCCATATTATTGTTGTAGTTATAGCTAGAGTATGTATAGCTTTTCCAGGGACTATTAATTTCAATAAACCGTGAGATCGCGCGGGGACTTTAACGCGGTAAAATTCCGAAATTATAGAACATATCGAAGCCCGTATTAAGTATAATTATATAATATAATATTTACGCGTCGTACATTTATAATAATAATTAATAATAATAATAATTAGATGGCGGCGGGACTTATCGTAGTATGTTATATCGTAATAATAATATTATCAATTTATTATTATCGTAACGTGTATATAGTTGTATATTGTATATTATACGATCCGAAATAGACGGGCGATCGCGTCTAGAGCCAAAATTAAAATCATACTTTGGACGCACGTTCGAGATTTGATTTAACGCCTCTCTGGACGTCTACCAGATTTGACCGCGCGAACGCGTACTTTTATAACCATGTTCGGGTACCGCGTGCTGCGACTCGTTTATTTCTGGCTCGACCGTTGGTCTAAAATTAACTTGACAAAAAATTAAACGTATAAAAAACGCACGACGCGTATTTTATAATAATAATATTATTATCGACGGTGTGAATGAGTCACACACTCTCGCGAGTTACAATATTTTTATAATAACTTATTATTATTATTATTATTATTATTATTATTATTATTATTATTATTATTATTATTGTATAAAAGACTGATGAGAACGCGTTTTTTATATTTATGTATGCTTTGCTGCTGCAGATGGCCGCGGCCGTTTGGGCCGTATTGAAGTCGCGTCGAACGATATAATAAAATAAAATATGATTATTTTTATTATAGGCTCGTACGATATGATACGACGCGGTCTGTTTGCTCTGTTCTGTCAATATTGATAAAACGCAGAAAACCGCCAACCGACGTCGTAAATTTTCCATCGAACCTTGTATACAATATTATTTCTATATTCATTAATATCGTAACGATAAAATATACAAATATTAAAACTTTCGAATTCTGTAATTTGTACATTATAAAATTATATACGTTGTGTTGATTTCGGTTATCGTTTTTTCCTTAATCTCTTCCACATATTTGAGAACAATCCTTATATATCATTTTTCTCCTAACATATTATCGCGCCTCGCATTATACTTTATTTTATTGTATCTAATCTTTAATGACTATATCGGAAAAAATGTATTTAATTTCCCCTCGTTTTTTTTTTTTTGTTGTAGAAAGCGCACGGAAAACCGGCGGTAGCGTTCTCGTACACTGTCAAGCCGGAATATCTCGGTCGCCGACCATAGCCATCGCGTACGTGATGCGCCATCGGAAGATGTCCATGGTGGACGCGTACAAAATGGTCAAGGGAGCTCGGCCCATCATATCGCCCAACCTTAACTTTATGGGGCAGCTGTACGAGCTGGAGCAGAGTTTGCAGTACGAGCAACAGCAGCAACAGCAACAGCAACAGCAACAACCGCGTTGCGGACAGTCTTGGGCCGCAGCCCAACAGCAGTCGGCCGCAGACGAACTCTCGCCCGGATGCAGCATATAACACGATTTAATTGTAATATAATATTATAGTTAGCGTCGTCCACCACGATGATAACTAATGTACAAGTGTATATGATGTAACTACACGTGGTCAGGACGGTCTCGCGTGTATCTCCTAAATTTGTGTGTGTGCGTGTGTGTGTGTGTGTTTGTGTACAGGACAGAGACAAGGTATCGTGTCCCCGCTTCGGGCATGTGTTAAGATATAATATATAATATTTTAATTATTATTATTATTATTATTACATTTTTGAGATATATTCCAACCTATAAATGTGTTCCTATAATTAGTTTTTCCTCTCTCTCGCGAAAAAATTTAAAAAAAAATTTAAAAAAAAAAATTGTTTAAAAAATATATATATATATTAAAGTATAATAATTATTATAACGATAAATCGTTCTTTCTCCCCCCCCCCCCCAAGAATGTGAAAGTATATTATATATTATTATTATCATTATTATTATTATTACTACTACTATTATTGTATTGTAGCAACGTGTTTTTAATAATACGCGCGTTATTACGTTATTATATACGTGACGTCGTATCAATGTAACGAATGGAAGAAAATAGTAAATATCACGCGTGGTACTACTTTATTATTTATTCCTGTTGTCGAATGATGCGAGACGATCGCGCGAATTTGTTGACAAACGGTCCACCAATTAATATTTGTATAATTATATTATCACTTTATATTATTATATTATTGTTAGAGAACGACTTGACACGATTCGAGAAAAAACGAGCATTTTCTAGTCTTGCAAATATTGTACATATATTATATAAGGCGATCACCGCGTCACATGAGACTATAATTATTAATTATTATTATTTTTTTTTTTAAAAAAAACAAAAATTTACTATAATATATACACACCATTTTATTATTAAGTATAGTTTTACGAAATGAAATGAAAAAAAAATTAAATATGTACATTTATGTTTTATTTTTATTTTATTTTTTTTTTTAACAAAAATTATAAAGGCTGTGTTTGTAGATATTATAGTATTTAATAATATATTATATAATTATATATTACGATGTATCCCCAGATTATTATTATTATTATTATTTTATTTTTTAATTCAGATCGATTTGTATTTTATATTTTACCATCTCGTATAAAATATACAAAATGATAATATTTTATCGAAAACATACATAATGTGTATTGTTTTTTTTTTTTTTTATATATATATATATTATAACATTTTGATTTTTCGAGTATACAGCGCGGCGTAATATTATATTATATAATATAAACACGATATGAGATCACGTATCGTTTTATGAATCACTCCGTAGACAATGAATCATAATAAAATAACATTATTATATTACGGGTGGCGTTTCCCAGTCGACGGGGTGCCGTTATACGTTTATCGTACTTTTGTAACGTCCACTTCACTTCGTCGTCCAATGTTATTAGTTTATTGCAAAGTGATAATTTCACCGTCGACGCGTATTAGACGCGCATTAGTTCGACTAAATGGTCATTTTTTTTTTCTACGACGTTACGGGTATTATTTTTATATATTATGCCCCCCCAAACGCGACGATTTGATGAAATGAATCGTTTTCGAATTTGAAATCCGATGTGTAAATAAGACGATAGGAAAAAAAAGAAAATACACAATTAATGTCGAATTTAACTTTGTTTTGGTTCAACAAGACGTGAACAATTTGCCGCCGATCGACAACATAAATAATAATAAATTAATAAATAATTTTATTATATAACGTTGTCGCGTCCGGAAGTATAATATTATATGTACGAGTCCGTTGTGTGTACCGCGGATGTTCGGCGGACGATACCGCGGTTAGTGATCGGGCAATCGGTTTGACGGAAGAACGCGTGGGCCGGAGCAACGTCGACCTTCCGCGTACGCAGTCTAGGAAAACGACAACGAATCAATCATTCATTCATTCGCGCGGTCGTATGCACGACGCGTAGCATAATAATATTTGTTTTGTACGAATATAATATAATATTATTAATATAACGATTTATATTGCGCATTGTGTTAGAATTTTATAATACCTGTATATAATCGAAATCGACTTGCTATACAAAACTATGGTTTTGGTCGCAATGAAAGAAAAAACTGGGTAACTATATACGTCTAACCAGTAACCTGGTATAATATAAGGAAAAATGGATAAATACTGCGAAAATACAATCGCACATCAAACATACGATAGTAGTATAGTAGTAAACGCGTATTATATTGCAAAACAACGGGAATGTTTTTTGTAAAATAATAAAAAATATTATGGTTTTTACTCGATTAATTTTTGGCTACGAGTTGTTTATTATTATTATTATTATGAGAATATTGTGGACGCAACAAAAATTTCATTTTTCGTATGTCATATTATTATAAATAAATTTTATTTCAATACGCGTATATTTTGTTATTATTTTAACCGTTACAATAATATATTATTATACACACGAACCGGATATGTCAGTATTAGTATTTTTAAAAAAAAAATACCTAAAAGACTGCGTTGAAGATATGAATGGTCGTGTCGTTATAAAAGTAATGATATTATTTTTATCAACCGCGAAGAGAGTCGAAAACGCGTTATAATCGGTCGATTCGTAATCGATTTGAAAATATATTTTTACGTTAGATTTATCGTGTGCTGGTCGCCGCGAGAAAAAAAAATTGCGATTTTTTTTCTTGTCTTTACGAGGCCTCGAAAAATATAAAAATTTCATAATCAGATTTTTATGCAATATCGTAATTCGACCTCTTTAATTTTTAATATTGCGTAGAAAATCACCGCGTGGAACGAAATAATAAAAAAAAAAAAAAACAGAAATCAAAGGTCATCAACATATTATTATAATATTGTAAATAGCCATTAGGCGAAATCCAGCAGCTACCAATTCTAGTCGTCTGCACATATAAATTAAACGGAGGAAAAACAATTTTCCAAATATCGATATAACAAATAAATAAATTTGGTATGACGACGATAAAAATTACATATTAATATATAATATATTCCCGGATAATGTGTATTTTCTCCCATATAATATTTCGTTTCGTTGCCATTTTCTGTAACCGTGTTTACGGTATAATAATATAATACGTATACCCAAACTACGTATATATTATATACCGACATGCACGTTCGAATAATATTTTATTTTAATAATCCGAGAATATAATAATATGCTTCACCGCGATTTTATGTCGTGTCCAGTTCGAGATGCTCTCGCTTTAATAATTTACAGTACCTTATAACATAAGAAATAAGTCTATTCTATAATATATAATATAATAATAATTGGACGCTATTGAAAACTTCACGTTCACACTCTAGTTATAACCGGTTATAACCACAATATATATACCAATAAGACTTTGCCGAGTCGTATAGATGGCAACGATTTGCGGTTGTGACCGCGTTTATAGTGCGTCGTCCTCATTGACAACTGTGGAGTGCGTATTATAGATTATACCGGCTACTATTTCTATTTATTTTATTTTTTGTTTATGCCTTATGTACGATGTGTCGTGTTCACAAAGTAAAAATCAACTTTAAAATATTGTATAGCTGATAAATTTTATTTTTTGTTTATATAATAAAATTATTATTATTAAATATACTTACGTATATTTTTAAAAGAATTTAAATTGTATATTTTTATCATTTATCGAACAATCAATTTAATATCTGTATTAAATTTGTTTATATTATTTATTTACCTACTGATTGGCATTTTTAAAATCCGTACCGCACACTTTCAATCTCGGACTAAGGTACTACATATAATGCGATTTTTATCAATCAATTTTTTTTTGTAAAAATATATTATAAAAATTTGAATAATTGAATACATTATATAGTAACATCGATTTTTAGGTTATATTATGATGACGAATATTTATGTCATTTACTATTTTTTTTTTTTCGTAATATTATAATTTAATATAATCAATACGTATATTTTTTGTAGGTATAAATAGATATAAGTACAACGCAGATAAATATTAATTTGAGTAACAATTACGTAATTTCTAGTTTGTTTTTCTTAAAATGTTAATGAGTTTTTTTTTTAATCTAAAAATTTGGTTCATAAATATTAATTAAATTAAAATATTAATTATCGTTATTTATTTACACTTTTTATTGCAATTACTGAGATAGGTACTTTTTATTATAAAATTCTCTGTATATTATACGTGTTCTTATATGCTGTAACAACGTTAAAATTCTATTTTCTAGTTATTTACAGTTTTACTATTTCGTATAATTTTTAGAACAATAATTTTCAGATAATTTTTTCCGGATTATAACTTACAATATTTTTATAAATAAATAACAAACAAACCTAAAAATATATACCCGAGTATATATAATCATAAATTTACTTTTTATTGTGCTGTAGCCAGACCTGTCTATAATAATTATACTAAGTATAAAATTGTGCTATAAGTATTAAAATGGTATATCGTATATTCGTATATGTATCAATCGAAAACATAATAATTATATTACGTTTGAATCGTTTGATGTGTAAACGATTTTTTTCTGAATTTTTTTAATCATGCACACCAAATTACCAATGCTATTTATTTATTATAAATTAACGAAATAAACTGTTTTTTTTTTTTTTTTTTTAACATGAAACGTTAAGTTTTATGTATATTTAACATAATATTTAAAACAACAAATTAAAAATGCGCAATTATGTATATTTATTGTATTTGTTTGTATACATGAATTATTAATATATTTTTATAACCAAAAATGATGGGTCCGAATTTACTACAGTCGTTTACTAACTAACTATACGCGGTTTATTGGACGATTTCACGGGTAATTCTTGATGGTTTATTGTGGTGGAAACTGGACAGTGAAGTATAAAAATTAAAATGATATACAGTATATACACAAAACGTATTATAAGTCGTCGGGAAATTTCGAAATTATATAGGAAATTAAGAAAAGCGAGTACGTCTTATCGAATAACAAAATCGTTATTTTAATTTGTTAAATTCCCACGCGATTCTAGCACAAACTCTCGAAAGATAATAATAATATGGCGTAATCGTAAGGCGAATATATTATAGATATAGAGTCTAAAATAAATCCTGTAAATATGCTATAAATACTATTATTGTAAATTTGTAAATATCTACGGCCTATACAAGTACGAATATACCTACATATATAAACTATTTTGAAAATCAGTAATCCTTTGTGCGTATAAATATGTAATGTATACCGATCGTAAAACTTTTAAAACGTATATTATCATTGTATTTGCAGAATATCGAACGTATTATTTATGATGGAGTCACGACGTCACTCGATCTCGTATTATATTTATTATATATACGGTGTACAATCTAACGTATAATATATAGACTTTATATTATTATATACATACAGTTTACAAGTACATCATATAATGTATTAACCGCGATCCGCAAACAATATCCAAATGTTTAAGTACGCCATAAAATAATAATTCGCTTTTTCCCTCTCGTTATATATTTCCACGGGGATCCTATCGTCATTTTCACGGCGGATTTACACGCGCAGCACTTCGCTAAAGGTCCGATTGATTCTCGACAGGTTTTAATCCTTCGTTTACAGACCAGTGGGCCGTCGCTGTTCGAGGGGGTCTGCGGCGACGAGTCGTCGCTGCGAGGGGATCAGGACGAGATGAGTCAAACCAAAAAATCCCTTTTCAAACAACCCGCGCGCGCGAAGCCCCATTCGTATACATTTTTTACCCTTTGTACGGGCTATTAGTCATCTGCAGCTCTGTATATGGCGAAACTTTCCTCTTTATTATTATTATTATTATCGTTATTATTATTATTATTATTATTATTATTATTATTATTATTATTATTAT